>AWOL01S0025533.1:0-60798 GCA_000715115.1 Nicotiana otophora
GTTGCTACAACTTAAGTTTTAATATAGCACTACATCTTATAGCACTATACATTTTAATTTTAACTAAGTTACCGACCGAAATTAGTCGTTATTAGTGGTCAAAATGGTCAAGCACTTATAGATTAATTATTGTTACTTACAATATATATATATATATATATATATATAACATCCTAAATTATATATATACACACACACACACACACATATATATTCTTCAATTATGTGATTTGACCGTGTATATGTTGTTATTGGTACAACTTAAGTTTTAATATAACACTACATCTTATATGTCATGACCCAATTCTCTTATAGGCCGTGATGGCATCCAGTACCACCGCTAGGCAAGACAACAGTGAACTACCCACGTGATTTTTCTCTATTTAATAAATTTCCAAGTAATTTAAATATTTCCTTAATTAAAAGATTAAAGAAACAACAAGTTTAAATAAATAAAACGAAAGCAGCTGAGTGCAATTATAACCATAGTAATAATCCAAAACCACAAGTCTGCTAGTGTGTGCAAAGACCTGGTGTCACAAGTGTATGAGCACTAATAGATTATACAAAATTCTGGCTCCTGTCTGAAATGAAAATAGACAGAAATGAAAACAAGGAGATACTCTAGGTGTTGCAGAACGGCTCAGGAAACATCTCACCACTAGGCCTCCGGGTAATGGGGATGCTTGCCAGTGTGATCGCCAGACACACTTGCCTCAGATCCTGCACGGTCAGTGCAGAGGTATAGCGTGAGTACATAAACAACATGTACCTAGTAAGTATCAAATCTAACCTCAAAGAAGTAGTGACGAGGGGTCGACGTCGACACTTACTATGGGCCAACAATAAAAATAAAGAAGCTCCAAACAAGCATGGTTTATGTATATAACTACAACAATTCAATAACAACCAGGAAATAAATAATTCCTTTACACATGCTAAATCTCAAATAGCTTTCTGTCTGATTTTATTTTAACACCTCAAGCTATGAAATGATATCAAATGAGTAATTAAGATCCAAGTATTATCACGCACGATTATACCGAGGATGTACGGCCCGATCCAGAATAACGTATACACTGCAGAGGATCGTGCGGCACGAACCATAGATGTATCTATCTACTATTGAGGCATTCGTCCTGCTCCACAAGAAGAGATGATACTTTATAAACATTCGACTTAATCGTTATAACAAGTCTAATACATATTGTAATACAATTTCCATTAACGATCAAGTAATCCGCTAAAAATTCAAGTAAGTGAAGTTCGGTCTTTTAAAATTCCTCTAACAAGTTCTAATATAATTTAGGCACATAAATTAACAAGTAAGGTACAAACATTACAAGTAATTCATGATTTGGGTCCTAAACTACTCCGACATAAGCATAAATAGTAGTTATGCACGCACTCTCATCACCTCGTGCGTACGTAGCACACACAATTAGGAGCAAATATCAATTCAAATCACCTATGGGGTAAATTTTCTCTTACAAGGTTAGACAAGAGATTTACCTCGTCTCAAAGCTCACTTTTCGGTCACAATTTCATTCTAAAGCCTCAACTCAGTGCCGGACAATCCAAAACTAGTCAAATATTACATAAATTAATCAATACATGTTCAAAAGTTCATATTCTAACTATTAGAGTGATTACATAACACTAATTGAAGGATTCCTAAAATTCATCCCCGGGCCCACGTGCTCGGATTCCAGAAATTGTAGAAGAAAGTTATTACCCATAACCTCATGAACTAAAATATATTATTTTCACCCAATTTCATAACCATTTTCGTGGTTAAATCCCATTTTTATCAAAACCTAGTTTTTCATCTAAACCCATGATTTTCACAATTTTACATGGTAAAATCTACACATAATTAATGTATTTAACTCACATTGTATAGAAATTACCTACCTCAAAGTTCTAGGTGAAAACTCCTCTCCAAGAGCTCCAACATCGCCCAAGAGATGAAAGAAAATGAGCCAAAATAGCCTAAGTCCTGCATTAAATGGACCATTCTGCCTCCAGCGATTTCGCATCTGCGTAGGGGCAGCCGCTTCTGTTGCTCCGCATCTACAAAAAATCATCGCATATGAGGCCCTTGACCAATTGGCCTTCTTCCACATTTGCGGACAGCTGGCCCGCTTCTGCGTTGTGAGTGTCGCTCCTGCGGCTTTGGCCGCTTCTATGGTTGCTTATTTCGCACCTGCGCATTCGCAGGTGTGCACCATGTTCCGCATATGTAATTTTTGTGATTTCCATGCTGGGCCGCTTTTGCTACTGCTAGCTCACTTTTGTGATCTCGCACCTGCAACTGGCTCTCCGCAGGTGCAATTGCACTAGAAGCTGGGTGCTTCATCTTTTCACCCATGGCTAAACGAGCTCTGCGAATCGTCTGAATGGCATCCGGGGCCCCCGAGGTCCCCTCCAAACATACCAACAAGTTTGAAATCATAAAACGGACATGCTCGCACCCTCGGAACGCGGAAAACAACATTCTTCCAACTTACTCCGAACGCGCCGAAACATACTTGAACTACCCGGAATGACTCCAAATTTTGTGTGCAAGTCTTAAATCACCATACGGAACTATTTCTAATCTCGGAATCCCAAATGGACCTCGATAATATCAAAACCTACTTCAAACCAAATTAAAGGAACTTTAAAACCTTCAAGGTGCCAACTATCAATTGTAAGCGCTGAAACTTACCCCGGGTCATTCAAAATCCGATATGAACATACACCCAAGTTTAAAATCATCATGCGGACCTATTGGGACTATTAAATCCCGGTTCTGAGGTAGTTTACTCAAAATATTGACCAAAGTCAAACTTAGCCCTTTTAGCTAACCTTAAGCAACCAAGTGTTCCGATTTCAACCTGAACCCTTCCAAATCCCGAACTAACCATTCCCGCAAGTCATAAAGCAATTAAAATACATATAGGGAGTCTTATTTAGTGGAATGGGGACCTAGAAAGCAAAATGATCGGTCGGGTCGTTACATTCTCCACCTCTTAAACAAACATTCGTCCTCGAACGGGTCTAGAATCATATCTAGAGTGCTGAATAAGTGTGGATATCTGCTCTGCATGTCCTCCTCTGTCTCCCAAGTCACCTCCTCGACTTGTTGACACCTCCACTGAACGTTTACCGCACAAATCTTCTTGGACCTCAACTGGTGAACCTACCTATCAACAATGGCAACTAGCTCCTCCTCATAACCCAGGCTCTCATCTAACTGAACCGTGTTGTAGTCTAACACATGTGACCTGTCGGCATGGTACCTCCGGAGCATAGACACGTAGAAAACCGGGTGAACTCCCGATAGACTGGGAGGCAAAGAAAGCTCATAAGCAATCTCCCCAACTCGTCTGAATACCTCAAATGGACCTATAAGCCTTGGGTTCAACTTGCCCCTATTTTCGAACCTCATTATCCCTTATTCGGCGAGACATTCAAGAGAACTTTCTCGCGCACCATAAATGATAAATCACGCGCCTTCTGATCGGCGCAACTCTTATGTCTCTACTTTGCTGTGCGAAGTCGCTCCTGAATCAACTTTACCTTTCCAAGGCATCCTTCACCAAATCAGTACCATATAACTTAGCCTCGCCGGGCTCAAACCATCCGATGGGGGAATGACATCGTCGGCCATATAAAACCTCAATTGGAGACATCTCAATGCTGCACTGATAACAGCTATTGTAAGCAAACTCGGCCAAAGGCAAGAATCGATCCTACTGCCATCCGAAATCAATCACACATGCTCTGAGCATATCCTCCAAGACCTGAGTTGTCTGCTCCGACTGCCCGTAGGTCTGCGGATGAAAGGCTGTGTTGAGATTTACCCGGGTACCCAACTCACTGTGTACTGCCCTCCAGAAATGTGAAGTAAACTGAGGGCCTCTATCTGATATGATAGAAATAGGCATACCATGCAAACTAACAATCTCCTGAATATAAATCTGGGCCAACCTCTCTGAAGAATACGTGGTCACAAGCGGAATGAAGTGTGCCGACTTGGTCAACCCATGGGCAATGACCCAAACTGTATCAAACTTCCGCAAGGTCCACGGCAGACCAACTACGAAGTCCATAGTAATGCACTCCCATTTCCACTAGGGTATAGTCATCTGCTGGAGTAGGCCACCTGGCCTCTGATGCTCATACGAAACCTTCTGACAATTTAGACACCTCACAACATACTCAACTATGTCCTTCTTCATCTGCCGCCACCTATAATGCTGCCTCAGGTCGTGATACATTTTTGTAGCACCTGGATAAATAGAGTACCGAGAACTGTGTGCCTCTTATAGGATATTCTCCCTCAAGCCATCAACATTAGGAACATATAGGTGACCCTGGAGTCGCAAAACACCATCCTCACCGATAGTAACCTTCCTGGCACCACCATATAGAACCGTCTCTTTGAGAACCAACAAGTGCAGATCATCAAACTGGCGAGCCTTGATCTGCTTGAATAGTGAAGATTGAGCGACGATGCATGCAAGAACTCGACTGGGCTCTGAAATATCCAACCTCACAAGTCTGTTGGCCAAGTACTGAATGTCCAAAGCTATTGGCCTCTCCTCTATTGAAATGAAAGCCAAACTACCCATACTCTCCGCCTTTCTGCTCAAGGCATCCGCAACTACATTCGCCTTGATCGAATGATAAAGGATGGTGATATCATAATCCTTTAGTAACTCAAGCCACCTGCACTGCCTCAAATTGAGATCCCTATGCTTGAATAAATGCTGCAATCTGCGATGATCGGTGTAAACCTCACAGGACACCCCATAAAGATAATGCCTCCAAATCTTAATAGCATGAACAATCGTGGCCCACTCCAAATCATGTACATGGTAATTCTTCTCATGAGGCTTCAGCTGACATTAAACATATGTAATAACTCGCCCCTTCTTCATTAATACACAACCCAAACCAACGTGTGAAGCGTCGTAATACACAATATACATCCCTAAACCGGAATGCAACACTAACACCGGTGTTGAAGCTAATGCGGTCTTGAGATTTTGAATGCTCACATCACAATCATCGGGCCATCAGAACGGAGCAACCTTCTGGGTCAATCTAGTCATAGGTGCTGCAATAGATGAGAAGCCCTCCACAAATCGACGATAATAACCTACTAACCCCAAGAATCTCCCGATCTCAGTCGCCGTAGTAGGACGAGGCCAACTCTGAACTACCTCGATCTTCTGGGGATCTACCTTAATACCCTCGCCTGATACAATATGCCCCAAGAATGCTACAGAATCTAGCCAAAACTCACACTTGGAGAACTTAGCATACAACTTCTTTTCTAGCAAGGTCTGAAGTACCACTCTCAAATGTTGCTCGTGCTCCTCCATGTTACACGAGTAGATCAAAATGTCATCAATGAAGACAATGACAAACGAATCAATATGTAGTCAGAACACCCTGCTCATCAAGTCCATAAATGCCATTGGGGCATTAGCCAAACCGAAGGACATCACTAGAAACTCATAATGGCCATATCTAGTCCGAAAAGCACTCTTTGAAACATCCCAATCCCGAATCTTCAACTGATGGTACCCCGATCTCAAGTCGATCTTAGAGAACACCCTGGAACCCTGCAACAGGTCAAACAAGTCATCAATACACGGCAACAGATACTTGTTCTTGTTGGTGACCTTATTCAACTGCGATAATCAATGCACATCCACATAGTCCCATCTTTCTTCTTCACAAATAACACGGGTGCACCCCAAGGCGATACTCTCGGTCTGACGAACCCCTTTGCTAACAACTTCTCAAGCTATTCCTTCAACTCTTTTGGAGCCATACGGTACGGTAGGATTGAGATAGGCTGGGTACCTGAATCCAATTCAATACAAAAATGGATATCACAATCTGGTGGCATGCCTGGAAGATCAGAAGGAAATACATCAGAGAACTATCGGACCACGGGCACTGAATCAATAGTCGAAGTCTCTATGGTAGTATCCCGAACATAAGCTAGATAAACGAAACAACCCGTCTAGATCATGGGTCGAGCCTTTAGAAAAGAAATAACTCGACTAGATGCACTGACAAAAGAACCCTTCCACTCCAGTCTAGGCAACTCTTGCATCGCCAAGGTAATGGTCTTGGCATGGCAATCAAGAATGGAATGATGTGGAGATAACCAGTCCATGCCCAGGATGATCTCAACGTCAGTCATAACGAGTAACAGAAGATCCACTTTGGTCTCGTAACCACAAAACATAACAATTTAGGATTGATATATCCGATCTATAATAGCAGAATCACCCACCAGTGTGTACACATAAACAGGAATACCCAAGGACTCACGAGGGACACCCAAGAAATAAAAAAATAGAGATGAAACCTATGAATATGTACACCTTGGATCAAATAGTACCGAAGCATCCCTACCGCAGATGGAAATAATACCTGTGATCACTGTATCTGAGGACACTACATCAGGTCTGGCCAGAAAACCATAGAACCTAGCTGGAGCGCCACCTGACTGGCCTCCACCTGATTGGATGGCCCCTACCCACTTGCCCTTCGCCTCTGGGCGGTCGGACGACTGGTGGGACAGTTGGTGCTGGAATCATAGGATGCGGGCCTTGCTGCATTGCCTTGCCCCGAAGCCTGGGGCAGAACCTCCGCACATGATTGAGATCCCCGCACTCGAAATAATTTCTCGGTACGGAAGACTGCTGACTTGAAGTCTGGACCTGATGGCCTGAATACCTACTGGAGGAACCCTGAATAGCTGGTGGGCGGTAGGAACTCTATGGCGTGGCGCTAAAATAGGGTCGCACTGGAGCACCCCGAGGAGGCGGTGGTGCTGGATATGTGGGGCTGCTAAAATGACCCCTCACAAACTGACCTCTAACCCCAGCCGGGGCAACTCTGAACTCTCCAGAATATCGAAACTGCTTTTCCGTCGTCGCCGCCTGCTCTCGGCTACGCTGATGTACACTTTCGATCCTCCGAGCTATCTCTACAACTAGCTCGTAAGAAGTCCCCATCTCAACCTCTCGGGCCATAGTGGCCTGGATACCTAAATGCAAACCCGCAACGAAACTCTGCACTCTCTCTGCATCAGTAGGAAGTATCACAAGTGCATGTCGAGACAACTCAGAGAATCTCACCTCATAGTCGGTCACTGACATCTGACCATGTTGGAGCTGCTCGAACTGAAACAGTAACTCTTTCCTTTGAGAAGGTGGGATATACATATCCCGAAAAATATGGGTGAACCGGTCCCAAGTCATGGGAGGAGAATCTACTGGTCTGCTGAGAAGATATGATTGCTACCACCTACGGGCTCTGCCCTCCAACTAGAAAGTAGTAAAATCCATCCCATAGGACTCTGATATCCTCATGTTGTGCAATCTGTCCCTACACCGATCAGTAAATTCCTGGGGGTCCTCATGTCGCTCACCTCCAAAGACAGGAGGATGGAGTCTGGTCCATCTATCAACTGCACAGGTATAGCTGCTCACATCAACTGCACAATCAGAGATGAAGAAAGAATAGTTTGCTAACACCCTAAATCCTCTCGAAGATAAGTACGGATGTCTCCGCAATGATCCGCAAGACTCTATTAGGTCTGCTCTTAACTTGTGAGACCTACGTGAACCTAGGGCTCTAATACCATGTTGTCATGAACCAATTCTCTTATAGGCCGTGATAGTGCCCAGCACCACTGCTAGACAAGCCAACAATGAACTAACCACGTGATTTTTCTCTTTTAAATAAATTTCCAAGTAATTTAATTTTTTCCTTAATTAAAATAATAAAGAAACAACATGTTTAAATAAATAAAACAAAAGCACCCGAGTGCAATTATAACCATAGTAATAATCCAAAACTACAAGTCTGCTAGTATGTGCCAAGACCTGGTGTCACAAGTTTATGGACACTAATAGATTATACAAAACTCTAGCTACTGTCTGAAATGAAAATATACATAAATGAATATAAGGAAAGACTCTAGGTGCTGCAGAACGGCTCAAAAAGCAACTCACCACTAGGCCTCCGGGTAATGGGGATGTGTGTCGGTATGATAGCTAGATGCACCTACCTCAGATCCTGCACGGTCAGTGCAGAGGTGTAGCGTGAGTACATAAACAACATGTACCCAGTAAGTATCAAGTCTAACCTAGAAGAAGTAGTGACTAGGGGTTGACGTCGATACTTACTATGGGCCAATAATAAAAATATAGAAGCTCCAAACAAGCATGATTTATGTATATAACTACAACAATTCAATAACAACTAGGAAATAAATAACTCCTTTACACATGCTAAATCTCAAATAGCTTTCTGTCTGATTTTATTTTAACACCTCAAGACATGAAATGATATCAAATGAATAATTAAAATCCAAGTATTATCACGCACGATTATGCTGAGGATGTACGACCAGATCCAGAATGACATGTACACTGCCGTGGGTCGTGTGACACGAATCATAGAAGCATCTATCTACTGCCGAGGCATTCAGCCCACTCCACAAGAAGAGAGGATACTTTATAAACATTCGACTTAATCGTTATAACAAGGCTAATACACAATGTAAAATAATTTCCATTAACAGTCAAGTAATCAACTAAAATTTCATTTTTACAATTCTTCTAACAAGTTCTAATATAATTTAGGCACTTCAATTAACAAGTAAGGTGAAAACATTACAAGTAATTCATGATTTGGGTCCTAAACTACCCGGACATAAGCATAAATAGTAGCTACGCATGGAATCTCATCACTTCATGCGTACGTAGCCCCTACAGTTAGGAGAAAATATCAATTCAAATCACCTATGGGGAAAATTTCCTCTTACAAGGTTAGACAAGAGACTTACGTCGTCTCAAAGCTCACTTTTCGGTCACAATTTCGTTCTAAAGCCTCAACTCGGTGTCGAATAATCCAAAACTAGTCAAATATTATATAAATTAATCAATACATATTCAAAAGTTCATATTCTAACTATTAGAGTGATTATCCAACCCCAATTGAAGGATTCCAAAAATTCATCCCCCGACCCACGTGCCCGGATTCTGGAAATCTTTGAAGAAAGTTGTTACCCATAACCTCAAGAACTCAAATATATAATTTTCACCCAATTCCATATCCATTTTCGTGGTTAAATCCCATTTTTACCAAAACCTAGTTTTTTCATCTAAAGCCATGATTTTCACAATTTTACATATAAACATTTGCCTATAATCAATGTATTTAACCCACATTATATAGAAATTACTTACTTCAAAGTGATAGGTGAAAACCCCTCTCCAAGAGCTCCAACATCGCCCAAGAGATGAAAACAAATGAGCCCAAATAGCCTAAGTCTCGTATTAAATGGACCATTCTGCCTCCAGCGATTTTGCACCTGTGGAGGGGTAGCCGCTTCTGCAGAAAATCATCGCAGATGCGGCCCTTGCCCAATTAGCCTTCTTCCGCATCTGCGGACAACTGTCCCGCTTCTGCAACGGGAGTGTGACTCCTGCGGCTTTGGCCGCTTCTGCAGTTTCTTCTATTGCACTTACGAGTTCGCAGGTGCACGCCGTGTTCCGCATATGCGGTTTCTAGGCTTCCCATGTGATGGTAGGATATAATCGCATGTTTTAGTTTCCTATGCATTCTAATTCACTGCATTTTACTTATATTGAGCTTTTATTAGGCGTGTTTTACACTTATTATGTGTTTTATACACAGTAGGAGTGATTCCGAGCTATGTAGATATTGTGGCATGAATTCATGCTATTTTGGAGCTTTGAAATCTGAGTAAAAGCCCAAGGATTAAGTTGGGATCGTGTTCGGGTATCAATAGATGATAGTGCACTTTAGAAACGAAACGAAGAACCGAGCAGGCATACTGCGCATTGTCCAGTAAAATGCACATAACCATTCTCTCATAAATCCGTTTGGTCTCCACAATATATCATTGGAAAGCTACTTAAAAAGGGCTACAACTTTAATGTTTTACGTTTTCCCAAATTCCCAACTTATCCAGGTGCTCGACTGGAAGCGGAAGCGCATAAGTGCTATTTGGGCCGCAAAAAGGGAGGCTGTTGGGGTGAGTTAGAGCTGCACCTGCGATGGATTTTCTGCAGGTGCGGAGCCATATGAGCGGATATTAGACCACATGTGCAAAGGTCGGGCCGAGCAGTGTGCTTCTTTAAAACGAAGGTTTGGCTCAATTTCACTTCATTTCGTCCATGGGAGCCGCTTTTGGAGCACTTTTGGAGTGCCACCTTCATCAACTATAATGGGGTAAGTGCTTTCTTCACATTGTGAGTTAAATACATGATTTATATACGGATTTAATCATGAAAATTTGTAGAAAATGAGATTTTTGGTAGAAAACCTAGAATTTGGTATTTTTGGAATTTGACCACGAAATTGGACATGAAATTGGGAATAGATCATATATTTGAGTTCGTAGTGTTATGGATAATGATTATCTTCAGAAAATTTAGGAATCCGGGCATGTGGGCTCGAGGGTGACTTTATCGACTTTTGAGTGGAGTTGGAAATTGTTATAAATTGATTTATAATGAGTATTAGAGTATGTATTTATAGATTTGCATATTGATTGACTAGTTTTGGAGCGGCGTGCATCGGTTTGAGTTGTTAGAGGGGCTTTGGAGCTGGTTATAGGACTTCGGAGTGAGGTAAGTCTCATGTCTAACTTTGTGAGGGGAAACTACCCCTAAGTGTTGTAATTGATATTTGCTACTTGTTGTGAGGGATACGTATGCACGAGGTGACGAGAGTCCGTACATAGCTATATTCATGTTATTGTCCGGGTAGACTCAGGTTACCGCCATGCTATAACTGTACTATTTGAGTTTTCTCTTGCCTATTAGATTCCTTTACTACATGTTAAAATTTGAGACTAGACTTATGTAGAGCGGTAGACTCATTATTGTAGAGAGCGGATGAGCTTTATGATTTGTCACAGAATAATTGTACTCCTCTTACGAATTTCCCCAGCATTACGCGTTCTCATCGAAGGGCTTTCCCCAAAGCTTTCCTAAAACTCACCCATCCCTTCGTGAGTGGGGTCAAGTACCCGTCAAAGCTTTCTTATTCTAATAGGATCGGGCCATTTGCCTCGGCATGATAGATACATCTATGGTTCATGTCGTTCGACCCTCGGCAGTGCGCACACCTTATGGGATCGGGTCGTTCGTCTTGGCAGGATTATGTTCCACACTCTCATGGGAGCGTGCCGTTCGCCTCGGCAATATATAATAGATATATCTATGGTTATATACTAGATTATGATGGGATCAAGCTGTACGCCTCGGCATTTCTGTAAACATCCTTCTATGGAATCGTGCGTATTATTCGTAAAAAGGCCAGTGTATCTGCGAGTTTTCTTGACTTGAATTATGACGACCCATCTGGTGAGGTCCAGTATATATATATACACACACACACACACACACTCCAGTAGAGGAGGTGACTGCTAATCGAGAGTTGAGTTTATTGTTGAGAGGAAGATTATACCACATATGTATACTTGTTTAATTCGTGTATTTATTCTTCCCCATATCTGTTTACTTCTTACCGTATCCGTCTTATTGGACCATTAGTAAGTGTCGATGTCGACCCCTCGTCACTACTTCGCTGGGGTTAGGCTAGATACTTTCTAGGTACGCATTGATTTACGTACTCATACTACACTTGCTGCACATGTTTGTGCAGGCACATATATGTCTGGTGGTCTTCTAGGCGCAGAGGCATGGATGTTGCGGGGACTTACCGTGAGATGCATTTTATTTTATGATCTGCAGCCTGTAGAGTCTCAATCAGAGTTATTTATATTCTCTTGTCTAAATTGTACTCCAGAAAGATGTTGTAATGCATTATATTTCCTAGTTGATGCTCATGCACTTGTGACAACGGGTTTTGGGGGTGCTTATGGGTGGTTCATTATTGTAGCTGTGAGAATATTAACAGTTACCCTATAAAATTCTATTTCTTACTACTTAATTGACGAAAATTATGATTTCAAAAATACTAAAATGAGTAATTAAGATAATCATCCACTGTTGGCTTGCCTGACGGAGGTGTTGGGCGCCATCACGACCTTTAGTGGATTTTGGGTCGTGACACTTGTATAAGCACCTTAAATTGTATGATCTTAAGTTTGCTTAACTACTTTGATTGGAGTTTCTTGATGAGTATGATCTTGAGTGAGTCTTGTACCATGTGTGTGTGAGATTTTGCATATTCTATGCATTGCATTTGATGTCTAGAACTTGCCCCATATATTTGCAAAGCGAAATAGTAGTTTCATTCAATCTTGGAAGTGATATATGCATTTCTTCGTTGAGCCAGTTATATGTTGTACCCACCTAATTGTTATGTATCTTATTAACCCCTTTGAGCCTATAATCCTATTTCTTTGGCAACCACATTGCAAGCCTTACCTATTTGTCTGAATTGACTATCTATTCGAACCTTTTTACCTCTCGCGAGCACTTGAATTTGTTATGAACTTTGTAAAAGTTAAAGTGTGGGGGTGTTGGTTTAGCTTTTGAGTGGAACTATTGAAATAAGGAGAAATGTGCATTGTTTTGAAAAAGTAAGAGCCACTTGAACTGAAAAAGAAAATAAAAACAAAATCATTGATAGTGGTAACTCTTAATGTAATTATTCTTAAAGAAGTGGGGAGTTGACATATATTGATGTAAAGGTAGAGTTATGGTTTGACATAAGTGTGGGGTTTTTAACGGTTAATTGTATGTATCAAAATGATTAGGGAGGTGTAGTCAATATGTTCAAACGTATCCTACTCGTCCCGCAGCCTACATTACGACCAAATAAAGCCCTACTTGATTCTTTACTGAATGAGCTCAATTAGTAGAGTAGTACATTATGGGCAAGATTATGGTACATCTTTTATGGCACATGAATGTTGTTTCTGAAAGTGAGAGAATTCTTCCTATCTTAAGTTCCTAATTGTTCTTAAACTTTATTGTGTTTGGAACTACTCTATATTCTTTTGTTCTGAGGGCACTTGATTCATGAAAGGAAGGTAATTCTTGATCTCTATGTTAGAGTAAGCGAGAGATTTGTAAATAATGCATGGTACTTGTGAGTCAATTGTTGAGGCTGGGATGTTACGCTATTGTGCTTAATTTATTTTAAATATTCTTGGTGTGATGAGTTAGAAGAGTTGTTTAAAAAGGCCATGTCTATGTGAAGTATAGTTTAATTGCCCGAGGACGAGCAATGGTTTAAGTGTG
The DNA here is from genome assembly GCA_000715115.1 of Nicotiana otophora. Lineage (NCBI taxonomy): Eukaryota > Viridiplantae > Streptophyta > Magnoliopsida > Solanales > Solanaceae > Nicotiana > Nicotiana otophora. Next base: position 13,266 of record AWOL01S0025533.1, read on the forward strand.
GGGTATTGATGGTAGGCTATAATATCATATTTTAGTCGCTTATTGCACTCTAATTCACTGCACTTTACTTATGTTGAGATTTAATTAGGCATGTTTTGCACTTATTGTGTGTTTTATGCCCTGTAGGAGTGATTCCGAGATATGTAGATGTTGTGGAATGAATTCATGCTATTTTGGAGCTTTGAAGTCTGAGTAAAAGCCCAATGATTAAGTTGGAATCGTGTTCGGGGATCAATGGATGATAATGCACTTTAAGAATGAAACGAAGAATCGAGCAGGCATACTGCGCATTGTCCAGTACAATGCACATAACTTTTCGTTCATAAATTCGTTTGGGATCCACAATATATCTTTGGAAAGCTACTTAAAAGGGCTACGACGTTCATGTTTTACGTTTTCCCAAATTCCCAACTAATCCAGGTACGCGATACGCACTTATGGTAGTATAATATGCAAAGTGAGCGATCGCGCACCTGGGCGCGCACTTGAAGTAGAACAATGTGCAAAATGTGCGACCAGGTGCGCGACCGTGCATGTCCTGTCCGGGAAAAGTCCTATTTCGCTAAAAAAAGGGTAGTTTCGTCCAAGATTTATTTGGGGGCGGATTAAATACCCCAAAACATCATTTTTGACATACCTTAGACCTAAGGAAGCTATGGAGAAGAGGGAGAAGCAAGAGCACAAGGATTTCATCCTTTATTCCTCACTCAAGATCCGGGTTTGGATTGTATTTATGTTTTTCTTTACTTTTATTTCATTTGTGAAGAACTTCTCCATGTCTATGGAGTAGAACTTTTTGGGTTTTGATGGATTTGGTGTATTGATGGTTGTTTGTGGATTATAACTCTATTTTTATGTATTTGATTTTTGGAAGATTTAATTATTGCATCTATGTTCACTTGTTCTTGTAATCGAAAGAGGCATAACTTTTGATATACTTGCACTATATTGTTGGTTGAGTTCATAGATTCTTCTAAGTAATCGAAAGAGGCTAGTCGAATCCTTGATTAAACCTAGTTAGGGGATAATCGAAAGAGGTTCTCCTAAAGACCAATCCATTACGAATTCTTGCATATCTTCACCGAGCTTAAATTGGTTTATATTGTGAGTTTGAGACTTAATCGAGAGAGGAGTTTCTACTAAATAACTGTACTGATAATTAAGTGAATTCGAGAGACTCACTTGAACATTAGAAGTGAATTATCTAGAGTTAGATCCCGAACAATTATCTTGCACCTATCCTATCAACTCATATTTTCTCCCAATGATAACTTTCTTGCTTACCTTTATTGCGATTGTCATTAGTTAATAGCTTTAGATTCTTAGTTAATTGTAGTTAGAATTTATATAAATCTCCATTGTTGATCCTCCTAGATAACAATCGAGTTACAAACTACGAGAATACTATTTAAATCCAATCCATGTGGAGACGATAATTATACTATACTATCTTTGACTAGTGAGCACAATTTAAATGTGTTCTTTGAGCATGTCACCATGTTGGGCCGCTTCTGCTGCTACTAGCTCGCTTCTGCGAACTCGCACCTGCGGCTAGCCCTCTGCAGGTGCGATTGCACTGAAGCTGGGTGCTTCAGCTGTTCACCCAAGGCTGAACGACCTCCGTGCATTGTCCGAATGGCATCCGGGGCCCCCGAGGCCTCGTCCAAACATACCAACAAGTTTGAAATCATAAAACGGACTCGCTTGCACCCTCAGAATGCGGAAAACAACATTAAAACTAAGAATCGCAACCCAAAACAAATAGAATCAACTTATGTTCAAACACTTATAGATTAATTATTGTTACTTACAATATATATATATACACACACACACACACATACACACACACACATAGGATATAGTGTCCATAGAAAAGTAATTAAAACACTCTCTCTCTCTCTCTCTCTCTCTCACACACACACACACACACACACACACACACACACATATATATATATATATATATATATATATATATATAACTAAATATTAAATATTATCTATTTAAAATCTATTTATATAAATCACTAAAACCGACCGACTTCGGTCGGTATTTCCGTTAAATTAATTTTAAAGAAAAATTTAAAGTTGAAATACCAACCAATTTCAGTCGGAAATGTCTGGTCAAACGGCCAAACACTAACTTAAATATACTGACCGCAGTTTTTGACCGAAGTCGGTCGGAAAATCTTAATTTAGGCTGCCAACATACGGGTTTCTTCCCCATTTTTCTCTTTTCTCTTTCTCTCACTCTTTCTTCCACATCCGTGAACCCTTCCCAAATCCCACCCAAATCAACTCATCACTCCCTCTTCACTCAAAATCAAACCCCACCCCCCACTTCGTCTCTCCCTGTTCTCCGTTGGCCTCAACTCTACCGCGCCACCCCTTCTCCTCCGCCACCACTGTCGCCCCACCCACTACCGCATCACTTCCAAAATCATGCCCCTCTCCTCTCTTTGAAGGTTAGTTATCTACATTTGTTAATTTTTTTTATTTAAATTCTTTCAAGTATAAACTAGGGTTTACAATTTGGGATATTGGGATTATTTCAATTTATTTATAATTCTTTAGATTTAGGGTTTACAAAATTATGATTTTGGGATTATTAAACTATGATTTAGGGCATATTAAATTATGATTTACGGTTTATTAATTATGATTAATAGTCAGTGATTTTGTCTAATTGAATGGTTTAACTAATTCAATATTCTAGTAAGTAAATATTGTACTTTGTAGCTAAAGTTTATTATATAACTTAATTCTATATTTGTTCTTTATGCATATGGAATATCGTAGTTGGATGTATAATATTAAATTATGATTTAGGGTTTGTTAATTATGCCTTAATAGTTAGTGCGTTAGTCTAATTGAATGGCTTAACTAATTCAATATTCTAGTAAGTAAATATTGTACTTTATAACTAAAGTTTATTATGTAACTTAATTCTATAAATTAATTTGAATTATTATTAATATAACATGTAATTTATTTGTTCTTTATGTAGATGGAATATCGTAGTTGGATGTATAATAGGAACTGCCCTAATCGTCGGTTTTTGAGGTATAGAAGGGATTAAGGAATTTATTAGGCATGCAATGTCACTTGAACCGTTTCGGATTGGAAGGATGATTAGGTGTCCTTGTATGAAGTGCAAGTGTTAGAATGTTTTGGGTTCGGAGGATGTTACGACTCATCTTTATAGAAAGGGGTTTATGGATAATTATTTTGTGTGGACTAGTCATGGAGAGGTTGATGGTATTCATGGTGTATTTCATAACATAGTTGTCAGTGAAAATAGTAGGTCGGTGGAGAATAGCGTTCAACATCTTAGATACCATGAAATAATTGCGAATGATTTTGGGATGCACTTCGATTTTGAAACCCATGAAAGTGTTGAACAACCTCCTAACGAAGAGGTAAAATATTTTTATGAACAGTTAGAGGCCGCTAGTCATCAACTAAGGGAAGGGAGTATGCACTCTCAGTTGTCTGTTGCGCTTAGATTATTAAGTATCAAATCAGATACCACTATTTCTCAAGATGGAATGGATTCTTTAATTGGCCTTATGAGTGAACTAGTTTACCTAACTTTAAACATACCTGAAGATTTCTATAAGGGTAAAAGATTGGTTTCTAAGTTAGGACGCTCGTCTATGAGAATCAATTGTTGTGAAGATGGCTGCATGTTGTTTTATAAAGGTGATGCAGATATAAAAAAGTTATAAATTTTATGAAGAACCTCGTTTTAAGCAGGTTTTCAGGGGGAAGAATGTTGTTGTGAAGTCGATGTATTGTTTACCTCTTATTCCTAGATTAAAGAAGTTGTACGCATCGATGAGTTCTGCTCCTCGTATGAGATGGCACTATGAAAATAGAAGGCTTCCTGGTGTTATGTGTCATCCTTTAGATGGGGAAGCTTGGAAGCATTTTTATAGGACATATCCGGATTATGGTTTAATGCCATTTTCTGTTTCTGCAACACCATATTCATGTTGTCTGGTATTTATTACGTCGTAGAATCTTCCGTCTGAAATGTGTATGATTAGCCCATATATTTTTTAAAATTGTATTATTCCCAATCCTCGCAATCCAAAGAGTTTGATTAATGTATATTTGTAACCTCTGATTGATGAGCTAAAACAATTATGGTATGATGGAGTTGAACATATGACATATCAACTAAGTAGAATTTTAACTTGCATGCTAATTTAATGTGGACGATTAATGATTTTCCTGCATATGGAATATTGTCTGGGTGGATGACTGCTGGAAAGTTAGCATGTCCTTACTACATGAAAAATGGTAAAGCGTTCACTTTAAGACATGGCCGAAAGCAGTCATGGTTTGATTGTCATCGTCAGTTCTTTCCAGATGATCACGAGTTCAGAAGGATGAAGAACACATTCAAAAAGAATACAGTTGAACATGACGTGCCACCTCACACAATGTTACAGATATGAGAAACATCACAACTTAAAGCTCAATAGTCGATTCAGGGCTTATTATAGCCTAAACGCAATCTGAGCATGGATAAATAGCCCTCTAAAAAGTCCTCAATGACTTAACCATAACACATACTATTATCTAGTTAACTTGGCCACACCTTCACAGCCCGCGGCCCCGAAACAATTTGCTTCTGAGAACTCCTAGTCCCCAAATTCGTAGAACACATGAACCAATGTAACTGATCACAGCTCCAGCACTCCAATGACTAAAACATCCTTCATGCGCGATCATCCCACTAGGATTACTCCTATAATTCTTCTATGCCACATAACAATAATTTGAATATCAGCAGCCTATCAACTAGTTGAGTACCGTAATACTAATGAACATCCGAAAGTCAAAGCACAATGTGCCTTCTGAAATGCGCACCATTCTCAGGAATTACCGAGCAGTTATAACATTCATCTAAATGTCTGAAACTGACCATGTTGTCCATAATTCATGACCTTCCCTTCAAAACTGAACTACTACCTTGTACATGCAATTCTCAATCCCACGAGACACACTGCCTCTATTAGACCACCATACAAAAAGTACGGGAATTTCATATCAACTCTGAGTCACCAGTAGAATACATACTCAATTAGTTAGAAATCTTCCATCTGCTCCCTTCCATGAGGAAATCACAATACACAACATGTTCCTCACACCGGTAGAAAATATTTGGATCAAACCATGGTAGAAACCATCAAGAACACTTTGAAATCTGTTTGCACATAACCAATCTATCAAAATTGAATTCCTCTAACTCAACCAAGCCATGTAGGTTACCAAACCCAATAATATTGCCACCAAAATATTTGTAGAGCCTCACCATATCATAAATACCACAACCGAGACACCCACTCTGAATAGACCTTATGTTGACTTAAAATTGTTCTTTTACCTTTCTTATACTGCAATGTAGAATCCATAGTCATACAAAATTACCGCAAGTCCTGACACCATCAAATACAAATCTCATATTCTATCCATTCTCAATTGTCATATATAAATCTCGGACCCATTAGAACCTTCTCGAGAGTCACCCACTCTGCTCAAACCTGAATTGCACCGCCCAAAGAGGCCAAAAGACACATGCCACATTAGCACAACAACACTCAAAGAAGTAACCATGCCTTAACACCACCAGTCGAATTCATATTCCATGCGAGCTACATTCTTCGCAATTAATAGCTTAATCATTCCATGATTTCTTTTTCATATTTTCGTAAGTGCATTATATCCCATATTTAGGAAATTTCCTTACTTGAGTCATCCTTGGTCTCAGCCTATCTAGTCATAACTTCTCCACAAGTATGTCTCGGACCAAAACCTAAATTTAACCTATAACTATGAAATCGAATTGTTAATAGCAGGCTCCCCCACTTGGCTCAAAGTAATAGATCAAAACATTCAATAATTTAGAATACCCATATCCAATTACTGCCATAACACCGTAGTGAGATTTAACTAAATTCTTCCCAAGCTTATGCAACACAACCTATATGGTACCTCAAATCATCTACTAAGCTCGCCTTCATTCCCGTGACGGTCAGGTCAACTTTCTTGACTAATTCAAATTCAAACCTCAATACGTCTACCCTATTGATAAAAAATAAGATTCTCCACACAACATTATAAATATCACACCTCTATAGTTTATTCCGCAGGTGATAACCCGCATGTTTAGCCTCAAAATGACATCTTTCTATACTTTTTTTACTGTCGAAACTACTACGTAACACTTAACCTTCCTGAATTTGAACTCATCAACAAGACATGAAAATTTAATTTGTTCCACAATTACACCACGTGAAAGATCCTTCAACACATTCATAATTCGAGACTCTACATCAAATCGAGACAGAAGTCAAACCCTCAATAGTCCTTTTTACATCTCAAGCAAACTCTTTTTTCCGTCACTTTCAAACCATCTCAACACATCCCGCAGTCACAATATAATCATCATATGGTCATCCAGCTGTTCATCGAGCCACAAATTCCACTCATAGGGACACTATCGGACATATGAGTCCAATTGTACAAGTTTACACAACTAAAACTACAGAGCCTAAGATGCGGTCTAATCCTAGACTCAAGTCCTCTAGACTGGCCCATCACCAAAATACAAAACAATACATCTCGTACCTCATTCATAGAATCACAAGCCATCGATGCACAGATGATATCGAGCGCTCACATATGCATACGAGTGAGTGAAACAAATTCAAAGAGGTATGCTTCAAGCTGAATCAATGTCGCACGATAAGGAAAGAAAAATGAGAAGTTTATCCTAAATTCCATGTAGCCTCTCGAAGATAAGTATGGACGTCATCATACCGATCCGCAAGACTATACTAGACACTTGCTCATGACTCGTGAGACCTATGTAACCTAGGGCTCTGATACCAACTTGTCACGATCCAAAGTCTTACATTTCGTGATGGCGCCTATCTCGATACTAGGAAAGCCAATAACCTCAATAAATCCCAAATTCTTTTAAGTTTGAAAACATAATAATTAGATTTTTACAGAAAATCCCACAATATCAGGTACAATTACACTCCCAAAATTCGGTGTCATTGAGTACATGAGCATCTAAATGATAATAAAGTCTAACTGATAAAAATACTATCAGAAAATATAGAACAGTACAATAACTGAAAGGAAGAGATCAAAGGTCAGCGGACGTCACACAACTACCTTGATAGTCTTCAATTGATAACACTCTGAGATCTAACAGTCGCCATATCCGGAAGCACCTGGATCTGCACACGAGGTGCATGGTGTAGTATGAGTACAACCAACTCAATAAGTAACAAGACTAACCTCTGGGCTGAAAGTAGTGACGAGCTCAACAGGTACAGTCCAGTATAGAAATAACAGTACAGAAATGTAGACATGCTTTCAAGTTCAATAGTTAACTATATAAAATTAAAATAGATCAATACTGAATGATATGAGGAATATGACATCTCAAGGGAAAACCCCGTATACTCACGATCACAAATTACTTGGTCACTCGGTATTGTATATGGCCAATCCAGCACAGGGAAGTTCCATCCCGTATATATATACCTCAAGTGGTCAGTAACTCAGTACCGTATAAGGCCAAATCCAGCTTAGGGGTAAATTTATCCCCAAATTATAATGATTCCAACAAGATCCATGTCCAGGGAAATACATCACATATATAAATAAGGCAAGTTCATGCCCTGGGAAGTCCATCCCGAATATATAATCATCTACGCTCAAAAAATAAACAAGTAAGGCAATTCCATGCCCTCAGAAATCCGTCCTGAATATATAATCATCTATGCTCACTATGTGGGGTGTAGACTCCGGAGGGGCTCCTTTAGCCCAAGCGTGATATAAAGCCGATGTGGCCTGCTGCATGAGGGAAGCCCCGATCTATATAATAATAAAGCCAATAAGGCCTGTTGCGGCGTGCAGCCCCGATCCAGAATAATAAAGTCTATAAGGCATGTTGCGGCGTACAACCCGATTCTATAATATATATATATATATATATAAAGCTGATATGGCCTGCTGCAGGCGGCTAGCCCCGATCCTATAAATATCCTCACAATGGATGAGCATGACTGAGTATGAAATTTAAATTTTAAAATAATGAGTATGAAATGCACATTTTAAAATAATTAATTCAACAACAACACGACCCTATGCGTCCCAAACTATCGACATGTAGCCTAAACATGATCTTTAATACGAGCCTCGGGTCAATTTCTCTAACATGTGGAGGATACGCGGATAATAACATGATTCTTTAATTTTACAACTCCACAACATTTATTTAAATCACAATTTCTATGGTGCACGTCCACACGCTCGTCACCTAGCATGTGTGTTACCTCCAACAATTGATAAAACAAAACATTCGGGGATTCATACCCTCAGAACCAAGTTTCTCAAACCGCTTAATTCTTTTACTCCGCTATGCCTTTGCCTCGCGAATCAGCCTCTGAATGCCTCGAATCTAGCCATAATCAATTCGATTCAGTCAACACAATTTATAGGAATCAATTCCATATAAAAATATAAAATTTTCCACAAAATCCGAAATTTAACTCAAACATTGCCCGTGTGGCCCACATCTTGGAATCCGATAAACGTTACAGAATATGAAAGCCCATTCAACCACGAGTCCAACCATTCCAATTTTACTAAATTCCGACATCAACTAGCCCTCCAAATCCTTAAATCTTATTTTCAATTCCCTAGATCCAAATCCCTGATTTACACCTCAAAATCATGTAATCTAGTTGGATTATTCGGTGATAATTCAATATTATGGAGTAGAAATGATCACAAGTGATTTACCTCAAGATTTCCCGTGATTTATCGCCCAAAAATTGCCCCAAGCCGTGTTCTTTCGTCAAAAAATGTTGAAATGAGCTAAAAACAAACTTCTCAATAAAACCACTATTCGGGTCGCTAAAAGCCCAATTCCCATCGCTAAAAGTGCCAGATCTGGTCGCTAAAGGTGCGCACTAGAACCTGTTGCACCAACAATATTTATTTTTACTAAAAAGGCTCTAACTCCATCATACGAACTCGGAATTCGACGATTCTTGTTCCTATAAATCAAAAATAATAATATGAACCTAATCCTTCAATTGAAACTCAATGCAGAGCTCATTTGCTCAATGCGATACCAATTTTGCTTGTTAAACAATTAACTTATATTTCGCGCTAAAAACCCAATCATGACTTGATGAAATTAGATCAAACTTTTCAGATCATTCCTATAATTCATTATCAAACTCCCAGAGGTCTCGAAATCGAATTTCAATCTCTAGAACTAAAAATAGACCTTCGGATCATTACATGCTTATGGTGAAAACATCAAACTCTTCCAAAACTCATCCGAAACTCATCCGAGCCCATGGGATCCCAACCAAGTATAGTAATAAATCTCATAATATGACACGAACTTAGTCGATATCTCAAATTATATTAAACAACACTAAAATATGAATCGCACCCCAATTCAAGCCTATTCAAAACTAGTAAATTATAAATTCTACATTCGATGTCGAAACCTATCAAATCAACTCCGATTGACCTCACATTTTGCACACAAGTCATAAATGATACAACAGAGTTGTTCCAATTTCCAGAATCTCATTTCGATCCCGATATAAAAAAGTCAACTCCCCGGTCAAACTTCCAAACTTAAATTTTCTATTTTTGCCATTTCAAGCCTAATTTAGCTACGGACCTCAAAATAAATATTCGGACACACTCCTAAGTCTGAAATCACCATACGGAGCTATTGGAACCATCAAAATTCTATTCTAGGGTCATTTATACATAATTAACCCTCCGATCAATTATTTCAACTTAAGCTTCCAAAACAAGAATTGTTCTTTCAACTAAATCTCGAATCATCCGAAAACCAAACTTGACCACCCTCGCAAGTCATAATACACATTTCAAAGCTGCTCGAGACCTTAAGCCACCGAACAAAATGGTTATTCTGAAAATGACAAGTCGAGTCGTTACAAAAGATTTCTATTCAAAAAAGTTGTAGATAAAAGATGTATATTTTGAAGGACTTGATTTAGTGGTTGTGCGAGTATTCTTTATTTGTTTGGGCAATATTTGTTGTGTTACTGTTGCCTTGCTGTTTATATGCCTTGTTGTTTATATCACTAGTTGATTATTATTGCTATCATTATTGTTTGTCTTTCATTTATTTTTGAATGCTAAAATGCACAGGTTATTTGACTAGTGAGTGTCTTGACGGTACCTCGTCACTACTCCACCGAGTTTAGTCTTGATACTTACTGGGTACAGACTGTGGTGTACTCATACTATACTTCTGTACAATTTTGTGCAGAGCCAAGTATTAGAGATATCAGATTCGGACAGAGTTAGTGTGTTGATCGCAAGGATTCAAGGTAGAGTTGCTTGGTCGTCGCAGTCCCTTGGAGTCTTTCTATTTTTATTGTACTGTCACTCTTATTCGAACAGTATTGTATACTCGATCCTTGATTGCATGTATTCAGTTAGAGTTCGTGATTCAGTATTACTAGTCTTGAGAGGTTTTTATATTTGTTTCCGCTTTTGATTTTGCCACTTGTATTAAATTAAATATTTTTAAAAAAATAGCTCGAAATGTAATTGTAATCGACTTACCTAGTCTTATAGACTGTGCCATCACGATGCCAGTGGTAAGATTTTGGGTCGTGACTCCAGTTTTTGGGACTATTTTTACGATCCCCTTTGTGGACCGCATACTCGTTTTGCGCTAAGGTCTGCGACCACATATACGGCTTCATAAGCTTAAGTTTGGGAAAATTTCACCCGATCTCATTTTTATAAAACGACCTTTGGGTTATTTTAGAGAGTTCTAACTACTACTTTAGAGAGAGGAAAGTGCTCTAGAGTGAGAGGAAGAACCCCTAAGTATTTTGTTCATCAATTCTTGCTCAAGTCTTGGAGAATTCACAAGGAAAACTCACAAGGTATTCATCGAGGAGGTAAAGTTCCATACCCTAGTCTTCAATTTCAAATATGGGGTAGAAGATGGGTAACGAGGAATGTGATTCTTGGGTATGAGAGTATTATTTATGCATGCATATACCAACAAGGTTTGTGGGAGGGTTGTTGAGCTCAAATGGGTAAACATTGGGTTGTGGGATGAAGGAATCCACCATAGAAGAACCTTGAAATCATAATGCACACCTAGTACTTGGTAAAATTCTTAAATAAGTTGAAACCACGAATATCTTCCTAATTATGGTTCAATTTTTTTATGTCTCTAAATAGATCGAAGTTACTGGGATTTCCGAAACACTGTAGTAATTTAAGAAAAGCTCAAAGAGAGGTATGTTGGCAAAACCTCTCTCTTAGAATTTAATCACACGATGTTCTCGTAAGTCTCAAGTATGATGGGCCAAATTCTTATTTCTCATGTTCTGAGATATTCTTTATAAATTTGACTATTCTGAATACGCTTTGTGTCGAAAGATATATGTTCAAAATGTATTCTGAATGCTCTTATCATATTATGTTATCCTCGGAGAATGTGTTCAAAGTATGGTTTGTGTATTAGAATGTTATGACTTCAAGTCGTGTTTCAAATGAAAGTTATTATGCCAAATTATAGAAGAAAATTCAATGTGCTTAAGAATCGTAATTGCTCGTATGTGTACTTAAATTCTTGATTAGAAATTCCTTGTTGTTGAAAATCCATGATGATGCTTGAAAGTGAAAGGGGTGAGTATGAAATATGAAATAAGGCGAACGTGCCAAGAATGATATTACATTTGTGGCCACTAGTGCCAATAAAATGAAAAGATGTGTAAACGATTATTAAATGAGCTGAAAATTCTTTATATAATAAACATTTTGGGAGTATCATTAGTCACCAAGGAAGGGTATGTTGGAATAACCTAACCCCGAAACTACACGTGCCGGTGTAGGAGTAATTGAGGGGTAAATCCCTATAAAGACGCGACCGGTCGTTTTGAGTATTATTATCCCGTTCTCCCATTTACTGCTCAATTTATTCTTTACATTTGTTTTATGACTTAGTGGGCTAGTTGGTTCGGGTCTGGAAGGAATTCAGAGCGAAATGAGACATTTAGTCTCATAATTAAAAACTTAAGTTGGAAAAGTTGACCGGATGTTGACTTATGTGTAAACGACCTCTGATTTGAATTATGATGATTCCAATAGCTCTGTATGGTGATTTTGGACTTAGTAGAGTGTCCAAACAATTATTTGGAGGTCCGTAGTAGAATTAGGCTTGAAATGGCAAAAGTTGAATTTTTGGGAAGTTTGACTCGGGGTTGACTTTTTGATATCGATGTCGGAATATGATTCTGGAAACTTGAATAGGTCTGTTATATAATTTATGACTTGTATGCAAAATTTGAGGTCAATTGGACATGATTTGATAGGTTCTAGTGTCGTTTGTAGAAATTTGAAGTTTCAAAGTTCATTAGACTTGAATTGGGGTATTGAGATTGTCGACTTGCCTAGTATCGAGATAGGCGCCATTACGACATGTGAGATTTTGTGTCGTGACAATCCTCGTACTAATATGTTGAGAATATTCCCCTTTAATGGGATAAGATTGATGTGTTGAGATTATTCCTCTTAAATGGTATAAGATTGATGTGTTAAGATTATTTTCCTTAATCGGGATGAGATGATTGCTAGCAGAGGGTGATGTCGATCCACACGGCATTATGGTGAGGTGGCCTAGCCGATCGGGTTGAGATCGGACGCCAAGCTGCGCACATGGTGATAATTGCGATTGTGATTGGATATCTTTGGGTAAGACAGTCATCGGGTCGTGATCGGACTCCGTGCTAAAATCACGATGGAATATCGGTACTAAAGATCTCCCAACCTAAAATATTGAAATTACTTGAAAACTTATCTTGCTTCTAACTTTATGCTTTGGTATTGTTAGAGGCTTTCACTGCTCCTATGATTATTTCTCCTTGTATTGTTACTCGTTCTATCGAGAGGGTGTTTAGTCTTACCTACTAGTAACATTCCATATGTACTAACGTCCCTTTTTTCCATGGGCGCTGCATCTTTAATGGATACAGGTGGTTTCACATCATGCGACATTGATCAGTGATAGCGTTACACCCTCCTCCCAGTTGACTTGGTGAGCCCCACTTCATTTCGGGGCCGTGTATCTTATGTTCCTTGTATATTATGTTTTGAGATATAGTCGGGGCCTTATTGTTGACACTATCATAGTATTCTTTTGTATCCGTTAGAGGCTCCATAGACATAGTGTGGGTTGTACATTGGTGTTGGAAAAGTCAACGTAGAATTGTTGTAATTGTATCACATGTTCCACTTCAAACTATGAATGTGTAATGTATTTTTGAAAATTATAAATGAAGTAACTAAAGGTATTGAGATAGTGTTGTTCATGTGATCACCTTATTGTCTAATTAATGAGAATGCACCTTCACTTTATACATGGGTAAGTTTGGGTAGAAAGCATCTAGCAGGCTTTCTTGACCGAATTATCTCGGTTGAGTGCTGGTCGCGCTCTTCGAGGTCAGAGCGTGACAACTTATACCTCCCGTGAGGTCTTATAAATTGTTATGTCTTTATGCTCTTCTTGAGCAATTTCCTCCACATTATGATCAACTTTATCATACTGTCCAACTAGAACATCAACTCGAATTGGAGCATTTATAGCTGGAATATGCGATTTAGTAACCCGTGGAATGTTAGTAAATGAATAGGGCAATTGCTTTGCAACATTTTGCATATAAATGATCTTTTGAACTTCTTGTTCACATTAATTTGTACGAGGATCCAAATGAGATAGAAATAATACATTCCAACCTATCTCTTTTTTTTCAGTTGTTTAGTTTCTCCCCCTAATGTTGGAAAAAATTGATTCATCAAAAAGGCAATCAGCAAATCTAGCTGTAAACAAATCTCCTGTCATAGACTCCATATATTTAATAATAGAAGGAGATTCATAACCAACATATAATCCCAAACCTTTTTGGGGAACCATCTTTGTTTGTTGTGGTGGAGCAATTGGAACATATATGTCACGACCCAAAATTCCACCACAGGCGTCGTGATGGTACTTAGTCTCTAAGACTAAGTAAGCCGATTATAATTACAATTCAAGCCTTTTTTTCTAAAATAGATAATCGAAACAACAACAACAACAACAACAACAACAACAACAACAACAACAACAACAACCCAGTATAATCCCACTAGTGGGGTCTGGGGAGGGTACTGTGTACGCAGACCTTACCCCTACCCTGGGGTAGAGAGGCTGTTTCCAAATGACCCTCGGCATCCTTCCCTCCAAGAACTCCCCACCTTGTTCTTGGGGTGACTCGAACTCACAACCTCTTGGTTGGAAGTGGAGGGTGCTTACCATCAGAGCAACCCACCTTGTCTAGATAATCGAAACCAACAACGTAAATAATTACAAACAACCTCCCAAGACTGGAAATACTGAGTCACGAACTCTAAGTGAATACATGAAATGATCTCAAGAACAGAATACTCAATACTGTTTGAATAACAATTAACAGTACAATAAAATAAAAAGACTCCAAGGGACTGCGACGACCAAGCAGCTCTACCTTGAATCCTTGTGATCCCACTCTAACTCTGTCTGAGTCTGATATTTCCAATATATGGATCTGCACAATAATGTGCAGAAGTGTAGTATGAGTACACCAAAATCGGTACCCAATCACGTAAATGGTTTTCAATTACACAATTTTCACATAAGACTCAGTGCCTAAGAGGTAATTCTCCCACTCAAGGTTAGGCAACATACTTACTTTTTGAAGTTAGGCTGATATTCCAAAATTGCCTTCTTGCTTGAATTGACCTTCGGACAGCTCAAATCTATCCAACTTAATTGTATAACTTCATTATAATTCATCGGAAATATTTCCGGATAATAAAACGCCGACTTAAAATTTTATTCTAAAAAGTCAACCAAAAGTCAATGCTCGGAACCCGACATAATTTTCACGAACTCCGAACACCCATTCTGATAGAAGTTAAACCATACCAATTTTATCAAATTCTGATAACAACTCGATCTCCAAATCTTAAATTTTTATTTTTGAAAGATTTTATAAAAATCTTGATTTCTTCCATCTAAATCCGAATAAAACGATTAATATAACCATGGATTTATAAAATATAATCACTTTTGGATATAGTAAACTCACCCAAGTTAAAGTCGTGAAGTAATCCTCAAAATCGCCCAAGAACTGAGTTCCAAAATTTCCAAAACGAAATGGCGAAATGACTGATTTTTGGTCCATATATTTCTGCCAATATTTCGCTTCTGCAGACTGATTAGCGCATGCGGAGTCGCATATGCGACACAAGCGCCACTTCTGTGAAGAGCACTGCCCAGGTGAAGGCTCTCACTTGCGGCGACTGGCTTCACTTCTGCGCAACCGCAGGTGTGTCTGGTGTTGCGCTCCTGCAATGCATTTATCTTCTGCGCTGCCAACATCGCACCTGCGATGTCGCAGGTGTGCTCCCTTACTCTGCTTCTGCGATCAACATTGCCCAGCTTTATTCCCATCGCATATGCGACAATAATCTTGCTTCTATGAGGTTGCACCTGCGCCTATAATTTCGCAAGTGCGATTCCAACAGCTGCTGCCCAGAAACAGTAGAAATTCCAGCAACTCTTCAAGTCCAACAAATCACTCTGTTAACCTTCCGAAATCCCCCTGAGGTCCTCAGAACTTTAACCAAATATACCAACATGTCCCAAAATATAATACGAACTTAGTCGAGGCTTCAAACCACATCAAACAACGCCGAAATTATGAATCACGCATTGAATCGAATTATGAGTTTTCAAATCTTCCAACGTCTATATTTTTGTGCCGAAACATATCAAATCAATACGGAATGACTTCAAATTTTGCACGCGAATCATGAATGACGTACTGGAGCTGTTCCAATTTTCCAGAATCGAAATCCAACCTCGTTATCAAAAATTCAACCTTCGATCAAACTTTCCAAAATCTTCTATTTTCCAACTTTCGCCAAAATGCGTCGAATTGTCCAACGGACTTCCAAATTTAAATCCGAACATACGCCTAAGTCCAAAATCACCATACAAAGCTATTGACATCAATGAAATTCCATTCTAGAGTCGTTTGCTCAAAAGTCAACTCTTCGGTCAACTCTTTCCATTTAAGCTTCAAAATGAGAATTGTTCTTTCAAATTAAATTCTGAATCTTCCGAAAATCAAACTCGACCACACACGCGGGTCATAAGATATATTACAAAGTTTTTCGAGACCTTAAGTCGTTGAAGAAAGCGTTAATTATTAAAATGACAAGTCGGGTCGTTACATTCTCCCCCTCTTAAACATATGTTCGTCCTCGAACGTGCCAAGAATTATTCTGATGACATTAAATTATTGAGTGCATTATTTCACACATACTCACGGGTGATTCTACGTCACCATAAATTTAACAGGGGTTCGACAACACCATCTCATTGGAGATTATTTCTTTTATCCACATTTATAAGCTTTAAAGCCAATTCCTTACACTCCAATCAATTTCAAATGCCTGATTCTTTTCATATTAACACACTGTGTTAGTCTCAACCGGCTGTAACAATTTTGTGCCCACACACACATTATACGTATGCCCATAACCACATCTCTGATCATAATATCCGTTCATAATTAATTTTAGCACCCTCAATTAATCTCATGTTAACCAAAATCTTGATTCAGATTTTCACAACACCGATAGCAACACGCAAGGCATGAAGGCCTCATAATTATTTATCCGAATTAAGGAGTCGCATTTAGCGCCACATAGTCACCCATCTTGTAGGCTAAAACTCAATATTTACAGCACGAATATGGCTAAAGATGCACATAAATACATAAAAGAATTATCAAATAAGCCTAACAGGCATGACTCCCTATTAATACTATAGTACAAATTTAATTTCACAAAGGCAGAATTTAAACTCATAATTTTTTTACCAAAAGGGCATCGTCCTTATATAACTTCCACTGTGGCTTGTAGCCCAGTTTAAATATTTCACATTATATAAAAATATGAGGATCTCGCCCTCAGCTATGAATCACAAGTATTTTTCATATTGTGTCAACTGAATATTTTCCATTCCCTTTCTTTCTTCTTTTTAATAAATTTTGTAAAGAATTTTCACAACACATAATGAACCCCCCATACCAATAGGGCATATAATTCATAAAATTGAGATCTATTATTCTGAAATCACATCAAAACCCACTGTACTGAGTAATAAAAAGTCACTTTTGGACTTATAGCCCCCAATAGTGTACAAAAACAAAAATGATAGACATGGGATAACATCATCAAATCTCACAACAGGGATAAACAGATAAGTGGGTCACAAATTCACAAACTCACCATATAAAGAGCATGAAAGGAGCTTGCACCTCGATAATCAGAGTAGAATAAAAATAAGAATAGTGCTCCTCTATTATAAATTAAATCATACATATAACGATACCATCTGGTATATCAGCCTCAATCAATTCATAGCAATTATATCAACGGGCTAGGCCTCCCCCTCTAGGGCGCCATCTACCCGCATGTCTTCCACCCCTAACTGGTTGTGCACGTGGAGTATTAACTGGAATAAAGCCAGTGGCATGAGTGTTTTGATGAAATTCACCTCTCCCAAGTCTGGGACAATCTCTCATGATGTGCTTAGTATCGCCATACTCATAACAACCCCTCCGTGGTCGCGACTACTCGTACTGGGTCTGTGTCAGATAACTTGAATAATCACTGTAAGAACCTCGTGCCGGTGGTGCACAAAAAGTATTAACTGGAGCACTACGAGTATTCTAAATTGCGGACTGGGCTGACCGACTGCCCAAGCCTCCGCCATGATGAGTCATAGTTGCAGAGTAAAATCCACTGAATCCTCTAGAGTTGCGAGACCTTTTGGTCTATTTAGACTCATTTTTCTCATTTCGAACACGTTCTAACATCTTGGAAATCTCTACCACTTGCTGGAATGGAATGTCAGTCTGCAATTCTCGAGCGATGCTTATTTTAAAATCAAAATTGAGCCCTTCAATGAATCCGCAAACTCTCTCTCTAACTGTATGAACCATGATAGGTGCGTATCGGGCTAATTCTGACACTGTCATGGTGCCCTGACATAACCGTTCAAACTCTGTGTGCCATGCATCCCGGAGAGTTTGGGAACAAACTCTTTCAAAAATATTTTCGAAAATTGAGCCCAAGTTGGTGGTGTTGCATCAGTTGGTCTTCCCTCTTCATAAGTTTGCCACCATCGATACGCTGCTCCTGACAACTGAAATGTAGCAAAAGCAACTCTGCTCACCTCCACCATACCCATGGTACGGCAAATGCAGTGATACTTTTCTAGAAATCCCTGGGCATCCTCAGTAGATGTGCCACCGAAGGTAGGTGGACTATACATCTTAAATCTCTCAAGTCTCTTTTGTTCTTCTTTTGATGCCTCTGGCCTCACCTCAAGCTGAACCGGAATAACAGGTTGTACCGGTACTACACCCAGAATCTGACCAATGTGAACTTGCTGCTCTGGAGTACCAGCGGTAGGAGTCAGAGTTACTTCCCCAATCTATGAAATATTTGGTGCAATAGAGATCAATCCCGCCTGAGTTAATATACCAAACATATTCAAGAATTGTGCTAAGGTCTCCCAAAGTCCGGGGGTAACACCGGGTGCTTTTGGTACCTGTCCCCCAACTGGAGCTACTGGCAGCTCCTCAACTGTTGCTCTGACAGGTGCTCTAGTCACGACACGTGCCCTTCCTTGGCCTCTACTTCGACCTCGGGCTCTTGCAGCCCTAGAAGTATGTGCGGGTACCTGCTCAACTGACCCGGTAGCACGTGTCCTCACCATATGTGAGAGAATAGAGATATAAAGGCTCAAATTCCACAATCAACAAATCCGCACGACAGAAATGAAAGAGGTGGAAATTTCCTAACAATTATGTAGCCTCTCGAAGATAAATACAGACGTCGCCGTACCGATCCGCAAGACTCTACTAGACTCGTTTGTGACTCATAGAGCCTATGAACCTAGAGCTCTAATACCAACTTTTCATGACACAAAATCCCACCACATGCGTCTTGATGGCACTTAGTCTCTAAGACTAAGTAAGCCGGTTATAATTACAATTCAAGCCTTTTTTTTAAAATAGATAATCAAAACCAACAACGAAAATAGTTACAAACAACCTCCCAAGACTGGAAATACTGAGTCACGAACTCTAACTGAATACATGAACTGATCTCAAGGATCGAATACTCAATACTGTTTGAATATTAATTAACAGTACAATAAAATGGAAAGACTCCAAGGGACTGCGACGACCAAGCAACTCTACCTTGAATCCTTGCGATCCCACTCTAACTCTTTCCGAGTCCGATATCTCCCTCTGCACAAAAATATGCAGAAGTGTAGTATCAATACACCACAGTCGGTACCCAGTAAGTATCAAGACTAACCTCGGTGAAGTAGTGACGAGGTACAGTTAAGACACTCGCTAGTCTAATAACACGTGCAATGTAGTATACATAAATAATAGAAAACAAATAGCAATGATAGCAACAATAATCAACTAGTGATGAAACAACAAGGCAGCAAGAACTCCATAAATATTGCTCAAACAGATAATGAACATAAGTACAACCAATAATCAAGTCATTCAAATATACATCTTTCATCTATAAGTTTTTCAATTGAAATCTCTAGAATATAATCCTTCAAATATAATATTTTCAAATAAATATATTCCGAATATAATTCCTTCAAATAAATATCTTTCGAATATAAAATTCTTTCAAATAAAAGTCACCCTGTGACACCTCATTTCATAATAAAAAAGGATACGGGTCTGAGCCCACTTTTATATTTTTCGTAACACGGGTCTCAGCCCACTTTCATATTTCCACGGCACCTCGTGACCATAATTAAATTATCATATTTTCCCGGCACCTCGTGCCCACATTTCATATCACTTTTGCACGGACAGTTCACGTGCCAATAATAAAAACTACCATATTTTCCCCGTCACCTCGTGCCCACATTTCATATCTGTTGCAGCTTTAGCCACAGGCTCACGACAACATAGATCAGACTATTATCAAGTTTACCGAAATAACAAGACAAGTTGCACAAGATATAAGAATAAACACAAGGAAAATCACAACATCACATTAAGATTACCTACACAACAACCCTACCTCATCACATATCATCCCTGACAATAGCCACCCTTATCTCTCATATAGCCACCCTTGTCACTCCTGTAATAGCCTCCCGTATCCATCAACCCTAACAATATCAATAGTCACCCTTATCGCTCTTATAGCCACTCTTATCGCTCTTATAGCCGCCCTTATTGCTTCGTATAATAGCCACTCTTATCACTCCGTCCAGACAATATCTCATCACACATAACCACAATGAATTCCACCCTTATATCATCATAATAAAAACTCAAATCACACAACAATTTATATGAAATGTTATCACGACAACACAACACAATAAATTCATATCAGAATTTGCCCAATGACCACAACCAATTCCAAAGATATAGTAAAATCAATAAATTTCTCAACAAATAGCACAAGGCTCCACACAACGTATATAAAACCTCAAAACAACAACAGATATGAAAAGATAACTCAGCATAAGACGACGCCTTCTTTAATCTAGATTTTTATAAATATAAATTAATGTGTCATTTTAAACTTATTTAATAATTATTTGCAGATAAGGATTCCATAATGAATTTAATTCCAAGAAAAATGTGAAATTAACAAGCACACGAAATTCACATAAAAATCCAAGTGACAAAAAATCCAAATTATCATATAAAATACGAATTTGACAAACAGGGAATGAGGCATGACAATTCAAGGGTTTACTAAATTCCAACAATTTTCCAATTTAATACATAAGGGCGTCTACGAATTTCAACCGATATAATATGCACATATAAACTAAGTACGTACTCGTTACCTCGCGTACATGGTTTTCAATTACACAATTTCCACATAAGACTCAATGCCTAAGAGGTAATTCCCCCACTCAAGGTTAGACAAGATACTTACATTTTGAAGTTAGGACGATATTCTGAAATGCCTTCTTGCTTGAATTGACCTTCGGACAACTCAAATCTATCCAAATTAATTGTATAACTTCATTAAAATTCATCAGAAATAATTTCGGATAATAAAACACCGACTTAAAATTTTATTCTAAAAAGTCAACTAAAAGTCAATGTTCGGAACCCGACATATTTTTCATGAAATACGAACACCCATTCCGATATGAGTTCAACCATACCAATTTTATCAAATTCCGATAGCAACTCGACCTCCAAATCTTAAATTTTTATTTTTGAAAGATTTTACAAAACTCTTATTTCTTCCATCTAAATCCGAATTAAACTGTGAAAATAACCATGGATTTATGAAATATAATCACTTTTGGATATAGGACACTCACCCAAGTTGAAGTCGTGAAGTAATCCTCAAAATCACCTAAGAACCGAGCTCCAAAATTTCCAAAACGAAATGGCAAAATGACTGATTTTTGGTCCTTATGTTTTTGCCAATTTTTCGATTCTGCGGACTGACTAGTGCGCATGCGGAGTTGCTTCTGCGACACAAGAATCGCTTCTGCGAATAGCACTGCCAAGGTGAAGGCTCACAATTGTGGCTTCGCTTCTGCGTAACCGCATGTGCGTCTGGTGTTGCGCTCTTGCGATGCTTTTCGCTTCTGCGCTGCCAACATCGCACCTGCGATGTCGCGGGTGCGCTCCTTTGCTTTGCTTCTGCTATCAATGTTGCCCAACTTCATTCCCATTGCTTATGCGACAATAATCTCGCTTCTGTGAGGTCGCACCTGCGCCCATAATTCTGCAGGTGCGATTCCAACAGCTGCTGCCCAGAAACAGCAGAAATTCCAACAGCTCTTCAAATCCAACAAATCACTCTGTTAACCTTCCAAAATCTACCCGAGGCCCTCGGGACTTTAACCAAATATACCAACACATCCCAAAATACAATACGAACTTAGTCGATGCTTCAAAACACGTCAAACAATGCCAAAATTATGAATCGCGCATCAAATTGAATTACCATACGAAGCTATTGACTTCAGCAAAATTCCATTCCGGAGTCGTTTGCTCAAAAGTCAACTCTTTCCATTTAAGCTTCAAAATGAGAATTGTTCTTTCAAATTAAATTTTGAATCCTCCAAAAATCAAAATCGACCACAAGTCGGGTCGTTACAATATATCGCACATCCAAAAATTCTTAGATGGGAAATATTTGGATCCTGACCAAAAGCCAACTGTAATGGGGAGACTTCATGATAACTGGTTGGCCTTATGCGCACAAGTGTTGTTGCATGCAAAATAGCATAACCCTATTCTGAAAGGGGAAGTTTCGTTCTCATTAGCAATGATCTAACTATTAATTGGAGGCGTTTAATCAACGATTGTGCTAGATCATTTTGAGTGTGAACATGCGCAACCAGATACTCAATTTATTTTCCAGTGGTCATACAATAATCAGTAAAGGCCTGAGATATATATTCACCAGCATTATCAAGACGAATTGTCTTAATTGCATAATCTGAAAATTGTGCTCTTAACCTTATTATTTAGGCCAACAATCTCGCAAATGCCATATTACGAGTTGATAATAAGCACACATGTGACCATCTTGTAGATGTGTTTATCAAGACCATAAAATACTTGAATGGTCCATATGGAGGGTGTATAGGCCCACATATATCACCCTATATACGTTTCAGAAATGCAGGAGATTGAATCCTAACCTTTAGCTCCTGATGGTTTAATGTAAGGCCCCGTAAAATTTTGCAAAAGAAAATAATATTCTGTGGTGCTGAATTGGTTTTACGTGTTGAGTATTCTGGAAATTCTTCGCGGCGAGCTTGCGTGCCACGGCTCAGATATTTTGGATTGAACAATGCACCGAAAAGTAAAGGAAAATATTTGACGGAAAAGCGCATTTCTGCGGTCCATTATGCTACCGCAGAACCACTATGCGGGCCGCATAATGGCCGCAGAAGTGAGACAGGAGAGGGTCAGTCTGGAAGCAATTATGCAGTCGACTATGCGACCGCATAACTATTTTACGGTGCATTATGCGACCGCATAACTATTTTGCGGTACATTATGCGACCGCTGAATAGTTATGCGGACTGCATAGTGACTGCAAACACAGAGAGATTTTTGGTCGTTTTGGTCAGCAATTATGCGACCGATATGCTGTCCGCATATTGATTATGCGATCGCATATGCGATCGCAGAACCTGTTCCGGAGCTCCATTTTTGGGTTTTTAAAACCTGACCCTATTTCGTTAAATTCAATTCACCTTTAATTCTTGCTCAAGTTTTGGAAGATTAAGGAGGAAAACTCACTATGTCTTTATCCTAGAGATAAGATTCTACACCCTGACCCTCAATTTCGAATTTTGTCTAGAAATGGATAATTAGCAAGATAAATTTTGGGCATGAGAGTTGTTTATTTTACATGCATGTGATATCAAGGGATGTAGGAAGATTGTTAAACTAAGCATGGTAAAGATTGGGTTGTGGGATGATGGAATCCTCCATAACAGGACCTTGAAACCATATACACACCTAGTGTTTGATAAAATGCTCAAATGAGCTAGAACCATGATCATCTTCCTAAGTTTTGGTTCAATTTGTTATATTTCTAAAATAGATTGAAGTTGCTAAGAATTCCGGAACCTTTAGAGTGTAAGGAAGCTCAAGTGAAGTATGTTGGCTAAACTATTCTCTTAGAATTAAATCCCATAATTATCCTAAACTCTTCTATTCACGTAATTTATGTAAGACCCGAGTGATTCATGATAAAAATCGGCTATTCTAAGTAAGTTGTGTTGAAATATATACGTTTAATAAGTATCCTAAATGCTTTATTCATGTTATGTTGCCAATTGAGGATGTGTTCAAGTATGGGTTGTGCATTAATAATGTGTTGACTTTAAGTCGAGTTCAAACGAAGGCTATTATGCCAAATTTTATGAAATATATCTATGTGCCTTAGACTTTTAATTGCTCACAATATGTACTACACACCTTGATTTGAACTGCTATTGTTGGTGATGATGATGTTGTTGTTTGAAAGTAAAAAGGTGAACATGAGATACTAAATACGGCCAAAGTGCCAAGAATAATTTTTATATTTATGGCCATTAGTGCCAATGAAATGAAAGGATGTGAAAGGAGTATGAAATGTGATGATTGATATAAAAAGTTTGATATCTCGAATAAGACATCCTAGCCGATCGGGTCGTGATCGGATACCATGCCGCACACATGATGGTGATTGTGCTGGAAATTATAATTGAATTTGTGATTGTGGTCGATATCCCTGATGGATAGCCTAGTTGATCGGGTCATGATGGACTCCGTGTTAAAGACAGTGGTATTGATATTAAGAGTAATTGTGGTTGATGTCTCTAAGGAGATAGCCTAGCCGATCGGGTCGTGATCGAACTCCGTGCTGAGAGTACGGTGGTACCGATATTGTGAATAATGGTATTGTGGACAATGGTATATATAAATACTAAAAATCTCCCAATGTGAGATATGAAAATTAATTTGAATACTGTCTTGATCTTAAATTAAGGTTTGATGTTGATTAAGGCTTCCATTGATATTATGATAATCTTGTTTATATTATTTGTCCTTCTATTGAGAGGGTGCTTAGTTATACATACTAGTACTATTCGACGGTACTAATGTCCCTTTTGCCGGGGGCACTGCATCTTTAAATGGATGCAGGTGGTTCCACAACAGGAAATCTTGATAAGTGATAGCAGTGCATCTTCTTCCCAGCTGACTTGGTGAGCCCCACTTCATCCCGGGGTCATGTATCTTTTGTACTTTGTGTATTTTATTTGAGGTATAATCGGGGCCTTGTTGCCGGCATTATCATTGTACTCTACTTTATCTATAGAGGCTCCGTAGACATAGTGTGAGTTGTATAATGGTGCTCGGGAAGTCAAACTCGTTGTGTTGTGCTTGAATTATTATTTCCACTTCAGATTATGAAAAGAGTGTGTGGAATAGAGAATTTAAAATGAAGTAACTAATGGTAAGAAATTGGTATTGCAGACATGATCACTTTATTGTTTGATTAACGAAAACATATATATTCTCTTTATTCATGAATGAGTTTGGGTAGAAGGAAATCTAATAGGCTTACTCGGCCGGGTTCACTCAGTTGAGCGCCAGTCGCGCTCCTCAATTTTGGGGCATGACATTTAATAACCAATTTTTCTTGAGAACAAGCAACACAAGAGAATTCATTAAATTTAAGAATTTTCTTGTTCTTCAATGTGTGCCCATTTGAATTCTCAATTATTCTGCACATCATGTTAGAGCCAAGATAGCCCAACCGGTCATGCCAAATGGTAAAATCATTAAAAGTAGTAAACCTTTTGTTTACTATGGCATGTGATTCGACCACACCAATATTTGTGTGGTACAACCTAGAAGAAAATGCGATTAAGTTTTCATGCACATATTTTTTTCTCGCTTTTATTATAGTAATATAAAGATATTCATCCTTTCCTTCGTTAAAGGTCTAAACATGGTAGCCATTTTGGCGAATAGAATTGAAACTCAACAAGTTTCTTTGAGACTTACTACAATACAATGCATTATTAATAGTCAATATCGTTCATCCAGGTAGTAATAAGATTGCTCTTCCAGAGCCCTCAATTAATTTTATACTACCAGATATTGTATTAACATAGGCCTTCTTCATAACCAAATAGGAGAAAAACTTCTTTTCTCTTAATATTGTTTGAGTTCTAGCAATATCCAAGAGGCATAAATCTTTATTACTCATCTTGGATCCAATTGAAGACTGCGAAATTTTATTTTCTTCATAAAAAATAAATATACACCTTAAGAAATACGAAAAACTAACAACACCAACAACAACATAAGATAACTTAAGTACTACTTGAAAATAAAAATAACTTTAGAACGAGACAAAAAGAATATTGAAAATAAAAATAACAACATAATTGCATTCTCCAGTAAAATTATCAAACTTTGGTTTTGATCCCCAAAGAAGTCTTCAACTTCAAAATGAGTAAGATCATCGAGGCCTTCAAAATCATCATCATTCAAAGCAAGATTTGCCTCGACATTATCATCATTTTTGTTTGAAGGTCATGCCTCAAAATTATTTTTAAAGGCCAAGTTTGACTCCGCTAGAGCATTAGCAGAAGATGCTCCAACATTATTTGCCTTTCTTTTGATGGAGTTTTGATAAAGCCTGATAAAATGCTCTGGTGTACTTCATTCAATTTTTCAATGACCTTTCATACCACAACGGTGGCAGTTACCGCTTTTGCCTGTTAAAGGATTGTTTTGAGAACCCATATTGTTCTTCTCTCGTTTTCCATGACCACCACGATGGTGATTATTATATCGTATCTTGCCATTGCTATGCCCACATACATTCATATGATCATGATGATTATTTTGTTTTTTCTAGACTTATCACATCTCGCTACCATATTCGCTTCAGGAATCAAAGCTGACCCTGTGGGACAGACTTCATGATTTTTCAGCAAAAAAATGGTATTATGTTGCTTAGCCACCAGAAGGCATGAGGTCAATTCAGAATACTTTTTAAAACCCTTCCACGGTATTATTATTGTAATACCATATTTGAGGCATGAAAAGTCGTAAAAATATCTTCCAACAAATCCTCATCATTCATAACATCACCACATAATTTTAATTGGAAAGTTATTCGAAATACAATAGAGTTATACTCACTTAAGGTCTTAAAATGTTGCAACCGTAAGTGCATCCACTCATATCGAGCCATTGGCAATACCATAGTCTTAAGATGATCACACCTTTCCATCATGCCAGTCCACAATTCAAGTGAATCTTTCACTGTCAAATATTCAACCTTCAAACCATCATCCAAATGATGACGAAGGAAAATCATGGCCTTCGTCTTGTCCTGGCTTGATGCCTCATTATCCTGAGTAATGGTGTCACCAAAGCCTTTAGCGGCTAAGTGAATCTCATCATCGAGAATCATGATAGGTAATTCTTTTCAAAAATGTCAATTGCCACAAACTCAAGCTTTGACAAATTCGACATAGTGAAAACTATCAAAGAAGATAAATGATTAGAAATCATTAGGATAATAGCGTAAAGAAAAGATTGACATAATATCAAATTTGTGATCTATATACACTAAAGTGATAATTTCATAGAAAAGAATACTATTTTCTTTTTTCAAATTATTAGTATATTTTTTATGTTAACTAGAACAAAAATATCTTCTAACTTTAACACAATTTCAACTGTCGAACAACATAAAACAAGTATTCTTCTCTCAATTAATTATATTAACATGAAACTTAGTAACTTTCACGTAACAGTCATGCAAACAACCTAAAATAAAGAAACATAGAATTCTTTATTTTTACACATGTCCAGTGATGTGAGAAATTATAAAACTGCATATTAAAGACACTAATCATGAAATCAAAATATACAACAAAGAAAACAGAAGGAACATATATACTTGAACAATGAAAAGATCTCAACTTCGTGCTCATAACGTATTAAAAATGTAGCTCAAAGAACAATATAAAACAAGAAGATAAGTAATAGAATAAGAGAAGAAGAGATAACTTTCTTATTTCATCAAATGTTCAAGTATGTTCCATATCACATTTCATGCCTCTATTTATACTATTATATAGAAGGTTATAAAATGATTGTCTTAAACATGACATTAATAATTTAGATCATGGGGAGGGGTTATGAAGGTGTGCGAGTTAAAATCATAATAGTGATGAGTAGTGAGAGGTTATTTACATCATGAGTGAAGTAGTGAGAGTAGTGGACATCCACATTTACTAATAGTTTTCAACAAGTATAATATTTTAGCGAAGGGGATTCGAATATTCTTCCGTTCCCCTAAATTCACCCCTGGCCTCAAGGATCCACATGCACTTTAAGAAATAATTTAAACAGTAAAATTGAAAAGGAAAAAAGTCGATGAAAATCGATTAATAAGAAAGAAAGAGAAACAAAGAAACTGGAATTTGATTGTGTTTACACGAAGAGAAAAAAGGGTCTAAGATAGGTATTACGACCATAAGTGCAGACTTTGTTAAAGAATGCAGGTTATCAGTGTTCAATGTGAAACAAATGGGATTATTTTGAATCTAAAGTCCAAAATAATGAACTATTATGAAGTTTTTGGAATAAAAAATCTAAATTTAGAAATTTCTAAACAAAGCAATAACAATAACCCAATATATTTTATACTAGTGGGGTTTGGGGAGGGTAGTATCTACGCAGACCTTACCCCTACCCTGGGATAGCGAGGCTCTGGAATAGCGAAACTATTTCCAAATGACTCTCGGTATCCTTCCCTCCAATAACTACACGTTGCTCTTGGTGCGACTCGAACTCACAACCCTCTTTGTTAACGTTAGAGAGCAACCCATCAAGTTTCTAAACAAAGCGAATAGAAATATCTAGAACACCCGCTTCACAGGTCCGCTAGTAAACCACAGCCGTAGCAATAATTGAAGCAAATCCCTATTTCAAATCCCTCAAATTCCTACTTATCGAATCCGATCGTTCTTTTAATTTGTATCAATTCAAAGAACAAAATATAGGGTAACGAAAAAGCTATGGACGCAACAAAGTTGAATAAACTGAAGCAATTCGTTGAACAGTGCAAGTCCGATCCTTCACTTCTCTCCGATCCTCCCCTTTCCTTTTTCCGTGATTACGTTGAAAGGTACCCTATTTCACCTCATTAAATAAATAATTTTCATGGCTCGAACCTGTGATATATAGATTATCATAAGCGTAACTCTACTGTTTGGTATAAGGGTTTCAAACGACATTTCGTAAGCAAATTTAAGTATATAAATGTATTACTACTACTCAGCATACTGTTGTTCTGGTGTTTGCTGAGTGATTCTCAGATGGATTTATTTGTTTGATTTTTTTGGCAGTCTTGGTGGTAATATTCCTCCGGCTGGAGAATACAAAGCGGTATTTACCCTAAATCAGTAAATGTTGTGGCATTGTATATTTTGTTCTTTTGGATATATTTATGGTTCCACGGTAACATAGGTGGATCTAGGATACAAACTCTATGATTTCAACTTTTAAGGTTCTTAGCATTGTATTATTAGAAATGGTCGGTTCATATCTATTACTTGTTACAGTTTTAGTAGATTTCTACACATAAATTTATGCGTCGCAAAAGTACGTAGTTCAGATGAACCTGATGTCGCCACACTAGATCCGTCTTTGCCTGGTAATCGCCACGAGAGTAAATATGTTGTGTCTGGTAAACCCTCGGGCTTTGATCTAGTGGTAAGAAAGCACCACATGATGTGTGGTTTAGAATACGTCACGTGTTCGAACCCTGTGGCGAAAGCGTGGTATTTAAGTGGAGAAGGAAAGAGGGGTGGATCCATTGTTCGTCGAGTTTTGAACCATGTGCCACGGGTTCTCGAGGATTTCTTCGTTATAAAAAAATATACATGCTGCATTTGGTTACTTGAATCCTCAAGACCATCTTGGATTTCATAATTAGCAGGAAATGATACGCGAAATCCTTTCCTTGTTTAAATAGGGAAACAAAATACTTCAATGTCCTTATATTTGTTTAAATAGGGACGATAAGACTTCCAAGTTCAAGTCATGAAATAGGGATATACAAGATGACTGGCCGTAATATGTGGGATACGTATTGTTTGAAAAGGTAACCTACACTCTTTATTTTATCCAAGCAGTTATTTGTTTTCTCGTGAGCTTCACATAACCATTGAATACTTCCACGTGAATGGTGTTTTCGAGAGAAGTATCAATGCTTCTTTTATTACTATTGTGCCTAAGAAAGAAGGTGCATCTTGTATCAGAGATTACAGGCCTATTAGTCTCGTGGGGAGCATTTACAAGGTTATTTCTAAAGTGCTGTCCAACAGGCTCAAGAAGGTTCTTGACGTATCTATTTCGTCCTCCCAGAATGCATTTGTGGAAGGTAGGCAAATCCTGGACGCTGCTTTGGTGGCAAATGAACTTGTAGACTCCGGAAGGAAAAATAGAGAACCCGACTTACTGTGCAAGTTGGACCTTGAGAAGGCTTTCGACCATGTCAATTGGGAGTTCCTGGATTTCATTTTGATGCGGATGGGGTTTGGGGTAAGATGGAGGGGATGGATCAAGTTCTGCATTTCCACGGTCAGATTCTCTGTCCTGGTTAATGGTAGCCCGTGTGGTTTCTTTGGAAGCTCCAGGGGTCTCAGGCAAGGTGACCCCATATCCCCCATGCTATTCATTCTAGTAATAAATGCTCTGAGTAAAATGATGGAACGTGCGGCGGGCGGAGGCTTCTTGAGAGGATTCTCAGCTCTGATCGGGTACTCAGTGCCCAAAAAGTCTCTCATTTGCTTTTTGCGGATGACACCCTGGTTTTCTGTGATGTCGATATGGATCAGTTGACCTACCTGAAGCAGGTCCTGCAGTGGTTTCAGATAGTATCAAGACTCAAAATCAACCTCGGCAAGTGTGAGATTTTCCCGGTGGGTGAGGTTGCTAACATTGATGCTTTGTCTCATGTTCTCAGATGTAAGGTGAGCTCTCTTCCCACTACTTACCTTAGTCTCCCATTGGGCGCTTCCCATAAGGATACTACGGTTTGGAATCCAGTGATTGAAAGGGTTGAAAAAAGATTAGCAGGCTGGCAGAAACGGTACTTGTCAAAAGGCGGTAAGGAAATGCTTATTAAAAGCACTTTATCGAGTATGCCCATCTATTACTTGTCTCTGTTGCAAGCTCCTGTGAACATCACAGAAAAACTGGAGCGGCTTCAAAGGAATTTTCTTTGGGATGCGGCGGATGGAACTAGAAAGTTTCATCTATTGAATTGGTAGACAGTCACTTCCCCAAAGAAGTGGGGTGGACTTGGAGTAAAAGATCTTAGGGTAATCAACAAAGCTTTGTTGGGGAAGTGGCTGTAGAGATTCGGGGTAGAAGAGCATGCTCTATGGAGGGAGGTCATAATAAAAAAGTACGATTCCACAGGAGGAGGTTGGAGGACCAAGACAATCACAACACCTTTCGGGTGTGGCATGTGGAGGAGCATCATGAAGAATTGGGAAGGCTTCAATGGCAGCATCATTTACAAGGTGTGAGATGGAAGGAGAATCAACTTTTGGAATCACAGGTGGTGTGGAGAGGATACTCTGAGGGTCTCTTTCCCACGTCTTCTGCGTTTCAAACCAGAAGGAATCGATGGTCCAACAGATTCGCAAGGAGCATGAACGAGGGTAGTATGGGACCTCTCATTTAGAAGGAACATGCATGATTGGGAGATTGCGGAGCTCCAAGATTTGTTGGCACTGCTATATGGGCAAGACAGACTCCAACCATCTTGTGATTCTTGGAGATGGGGGTTACGTGACGATGGTTTGTTCACCGTAAAGTCATTTTACCAGAGTATGTTGGTGAAAGAGGAGGCTACGTTTCCATACTCCTCGATCTGGATTCCTAAGGCGCCCACGAAGGTGTGCTTTTTTGCATGGCTGGCGGCGAGGGGAGTGATCTTAACTGTTGAAAATCTGCGAAAGAGAGGAATTGCACTTGTTAGTTTGTGCTACATGTGTAAAAGCTCAGGGGAAGAAGTTGATCATCTTTTGTTGCATTGTCTTGTGTCCTCGGGTTTGTGGAGGGAAATCTTGAATCTTTTTGGTGTTCAATGGGTGATGCCAAGCACAGTAAAGGAAATGGTATATAGCTGGGCCGGTTTCCGTAGAAGAAGCAAGCAAAAGGCGTGGAAGTTCGCCCCGTTAGTTCTCATGTGGATAGTTTGGGGGAGAGAAATAGGAGAGCTTTTGAGGGGATTGAGTTTCCTTTTTCACATCTTAAGAATAGTCTTTTATCTTTGATCGCTTTTTGGTGCACTCATATAGCCCCTACTTGTGTAGAAGATTGGGCGTCTTTTGTAGAGAATCATGTTTTGATGTAAATTCTCTACTTTTTGGTATACTTCTTGTATATGGGAGTTTTTGCTCCCTTTTGATTAATACAACTTACCTTATCAAAAAAAAAAAAATAGTCCTAATGTCATGTGTATACAAATATCAAAGTAGAATGGATATAGAGGATTCATATAACTGGCTTCAACGAGTCTGGAATAGGGATGTAATTGATAGAGTTATCGGGCTTCTATACTCCTTCTATATCCATCCATTTTGCTTTCTTTTAAGACCTTAATAAGGAGGATCTTTTTAGATCCATGGTCTAAAATAATTTGTGGTGCACGCAGAGAAAACAAATGCTTTTCTAGGAATTCCAATTGTCTGAAAAGTTGTGCACTATTTTGTTGTGCAGAAGTCTCATGTGGTGGCTGAGAGTGATGAAGAAATGGGTGATCTTGAGAATGAGACTCATAAAACAGGGGCTGCTGAAGAGGAAGAGGAGCCTGAGATAATTGAATCTGATGTTGAACTGGATGAGAGTGACGTTGTGGACCCTGACAATGATGAGCCACAACAGGTCTGGCTAACTGACATTACCCTTTTGCTTTTATGCTATGGCTCATGTTTACATTGAAACAGTAAAATGAACTTTTCAAGTTTAATCTTCTAGATGGGAGACCCCTCTGTGGAGGTTACTGAGGAAAGCCGTGATGCCTCTCAAGAGGCCAAATCTCAGGCCATGGAAGCAATTTCTGAAGGTGATGCTGATTGATTTGTAGACCTTCACACTTTCAGCGTGTATTATTCAGTTGGCGTTGCATTACTCATGTTTGTTGCTTGTTGTTGATAGGTAAGCTAGAAGAAGCAAGTGAACTTTTGACAAAGGCAATTCTCCTCAACCCTACTTCAGCAATTATGTATGCTACCAGAGGTACAGTTTGCCATATGCTTCTCGACTTGGATAATATTTTTGCTGGTTTCATGTTATTTCATTATTCATTCGCATTCATTGAGTGTCAATGTGAAAGTCTTGATGTTAACAGCCACAGTGTACATCAAAATGAAGAAACCAAATGCAGCCATACGAGATGCAACTGCAGCCTTAGAGGTTGATCTTACCACTTGATTTGCTTGCCAAGAATCTGATTCTGGTCTTTATTTTTTTATTTTTTGTCTATTCCAAATATCCGGATTGAGTGATTATTACTACTCATAAAGCCTTTATGAGAAGTATCCTGAAGGCGTCAGCAGGTATATACTTGTCATATGCTTTTCATGCTCGGGGAACAGATGGATCATTACATGCATAGTCAACTTTGTGCATTTAATGCATTATTTCTCATTCAATTGCTCTTACAGATCAACCCAGATTCAGCTAAAGGATATAAATCACGTGGCATTGCACGAGCCATGCTTGGACAATGGGGCGAAGCAACCAAGGATCTTCATGTGGCCTCCAAGCTAGACTATGATGAGGAAATAAGTGTTGTGCTTAAGAAGGTTGCGTCCAGTGATATAATGTCAATTATATAATGTCTTATTATATGGATGCTAGTGTTCCTAAGCCTTTTATGTTGTGTGCATCATGATAATTGTCAAGTGATTTAATTACATATATATGTGTCGCAGATTGAGCCTAATGCGCGTAAAATTGAAGAGCACCACAACAAGTATGAAAGGCTGCGTAAGGAACGAGAAGATAGAAAGATTGAGCGTGAGAGACTACGAAGAAAGGCTGAAGCTCAGGTGAGGTTTGAAAGGCTGCGTAAGGAACGAGAAGATAGAAAGATTGAGCGTGAGAGACTACGAAGAAAAAAGGCTGAAGCTCAGGTGAAACCTCAGTTACTTGTTTGCTTACATATTGGGCTTTTTAACTTCTCTGAACTCTCTTGTGATTTATATCTCAGGCTGCTTATGAAAAGGCCAAGAAGCAAGAATCATCATCATCAAGGAGAGCTGGTGGCATGCCCGGAGGCATGCCCGGGAGCTTCCCTGGTCGCATGCCCTGGGACGACTTCCCTGGTCGCATGCCCTGGGACGACTTCCCTGGTGGCATGCCCGGAGGCAGGAATGCCTGGAAATATTGAATGTAAGTAGCTGTATTTTTATACATTCACTTGTGATGCTTATACCATTAATTATGATGAATAAGTGTTAAGAGTTAGTTTGCTGAGGATTGATATCACTTATCAGAAAGTTTTTTCATTACTATGTAAACTGAGGAGTCATCTGTTCACATTTCTTTTTTGTATCAATTAAGTTAAAAAAATCTTTATGTTTTTTACTTGACCAGGACCCTGAACTAATGGCTGCATTCCAGGACCCAGAAGTCATGGCTGCGATACAAGATAGTCATTTCCTTTGATCATAATCCATTCATTTTCTTTATTCTAGTACATGGATTTCTTTGATAATGTGTATGTGTGTGCGCGTGTATATAAAAGAAGATTATCAATTGTGCAATATCCATAATCATGGTTTTGTAATTAATGTCCCAACGCCTTAAAGTGCAAATAATGTCATCCTATTAGTTTGGTGTGATTGACTGACCTTATATATAGTATATATTACACTGTTGCCTCCCAATTAAGTACCTCTTATTTTGAAGTATTTCAAAATAATTTATACTTTTTTAAAAGCGAAGCTTCTGCCATCGGAGCATGCACTGTACTTTAAATTATATAAACTATATAATACCTTGGATCCGTATTTCCATTCTCAGGATCATTTTACCCTATTCTCCTACTTACTATGAAAGAATTTTATAAAGGAGTTGTATACCTTATGCACAGGAATCGTTGCTCTATATGGTTCTGTTTAATTGTTATGTTCTGCAACTTTTAATCTTGTGCATCTTTCATTTCTTCCAAGGTATGATGGAGCATTTTCCTATCCTTCTCCATTTAGGAGAGTCTATTCAGTCTCTTTTTTTGGCTTACCCACGTTGAACTCTTTTGTTCAATTGGACATCAATGGATAATTATTAGATTTAGCAATGAGAATTTCCTGTGTCGCTAGCATGCATCAGAGGTGGATGCAATGTATTGGTTCACCAGTTTCATTGAACCTAGTACTTTTGACATGGAGTATAAATTTATCTATAAATATCCACTAAAATTGCAATAAATTGTATGCATGAACCCATAATTTTAATAATACAATGGGTGCAATGCTACGAATCTTAAATGTTGAACTCATAGAACAAATCCTGGATCCGCCTCTGCATGCAATAATCCGTAGCGCTCTTTTGTTCCTTCATCATAGGTCATATATGCCTTGGAACTTTTGTTTTGTGACTTTT
This sequence comes from Nicotiana otophora, assembly GCA_000715115.1. Taxonomy (NCBI): domain Eukaryota; kingdom Viridiplantae; phylum Streptophyta; class Magnoliopsida; order Solanales; family Solanaceae; genus Nicotiana; species Nicotiana otophora. The sequence goes on from AWOL01S0025533.1 coordinate 48,656, forward strand.
AAGTAGCTGCACGAGGTTGAATGGTTGACTGTCATATGCGATTGTGTATACCCGTGAACATTGATAATACCTATCAAACTATACTTAAACCGTATACATGCTATATGATTGAACTAATAAATATCTTTTCTTTCAAGTTAACACTTGGTAAGGTATCCCATGTACTGATTCTCTATTTCATGTCAATCATATATTAATGCCAGTTGGTAACACTTGAATTAGAAACTAGTTTCTGGATCATCACAGAACAGGTCTAATAAGCGCTGCTAGGCTGCATGATCTATCCTATAGCTCCTACACAAAAAGAAAACTAATTAAGAAAAGTAGCCATAAATGGATAATTATGAGAGTTAATTATGAAGACAAGCAAAACAACTACTTCGTGCGACCCAATTTATGTGAAACTCTTTCCTTTTTAGTCAGTCTCCTATAGTCTCCTATATTTAGTAACAATTCAACTTTAATTTTACCTTTTTACCCTTAATAAGATGATTTCTATTCCCACAATCTTTTATGGTTTGTTTTAGATTACAAGGTTCATAAGTCTTCCTTTATTTCTTAAACTTCATACCAAGTCAAACAACTTCACATAAATTGGGACAAAGGGAGTGTATGGGTAGGGGTGCGTCCCTCCCTATACAGTATACTGTTGCATAGCAATATATCTTGTCTATCTCTGTTCTTGTTCCTGTGCTCATTGAGGTGTTGAAAGAGGAGATAGGTAAACTGTTGTTGATAAACGATGTTAGTTGTCAGTAAAGAGATTTAAGGTAGTACGGTGTGGAATTTCTAGTCTAGTTGGCTGGATAGGTGGTGCTTATACTTCTTATTGCTTATGAATGAAATACGACTCCATATTGCACTTAACCCTAATGCTTCCCACATATATATGTAACAATATTACCTGCTACTAGAGCTTTTAGGATATTCAACTCACTGTCCTCGACTGTTCATGGCTGCTTGTTTTTGAAAGAGAAAATGATTTGAAGAAATTTCTTCCTTTTTGTATGTTGTGTCTCTATGTATTACTACTGTATATTACTAGGATTTTATACAAATAGGAATGTATCTAAGGTTACATACTATGTTGCCAAGTGGCAATGTCCTATTAGCTAGTACAAAATTGTACATAAAATAAATATATGGATGGGGCAAATAATTAAATACAGAGCTATCATGTGTTGTGCATTGTGTGAATAATAGAGCTGGAAAATGTAGGCCCATAAGTGGGCTGGGGCAAGCAGTCAAGCAGGCCCAATGCATTCTGCATTGATGGCCCAATAAACAGGCCCATAACTGATGGCCTCATATGTGTGTGTGTTCGGATCTGATAAATCAGATCTTAATAAGATCTTTCATCTTCTCAAACACCCCCCTTTCATCTTCTTTCATCTTCTTCGACTCCAACACCCCCCTTCAAGTTTGAGGGGGTCGAAAACACACCTAACTTGCCCAAAATACTACGATGAAGAGGTCCTGTGAGTGGTTTTGTGAAGAGATCTGCCAACTGGGCAGAAGATCGAACAAATGATAATGAAATAAGCCCAACTAGGTATTGTTCGCGCACAAATGACAGGCGATTTCAACATGATTCGTCCGTTCGTGAAAAACGGGATTTTTGGCTATGTGAATTGCTGCTTGGCTACCGGAGTGAAGAGTGACTGGAAGGTCAATAGGAATTGAGAGATCCTCAAAGAGACGAACCAACCATATAAGCTCAGCAACTACGCGTCGCATAGATCTGTATTCTGCCTCTGCCGAACTGAGTGAGATGAAAGTTTGCTTCTTGGATTTCTAAGAGATCGGAGAGGTACCAAGGGAAATATATAAACCACTCACCGATTTTCTTGCGTTCGGGCAGGTGGCCCAATCAGAGTCACAAAAGGCTAAGAGCTTGAATGAGGAGGAAGAAGACATAAAAAGCCCAAGCCCAGGATCTTTGAGCAGATAGCGAAGCACACAGAATGCTGCTTCTAGGTGTGGCTGTCGTGGGTCCTGCATGTACTGGATGAGGTGCTGGACAGTGAAGAATAAGTCTGGGCGGGTGTGAGTGAGGTAGTTGAGTTTGCCAAGTAGATGGCGATACAAGGTGGGATCCTTCACCGGTTCCCCTGTGTGAGTAGACAAATGAGTAGATGGATCGAGTGGAGAAGAAACAAATGACAAATGGAGGGAGTCAAATTCACGGAGATGGTCTAAAGTGAATTTGCGCTGAGAAAGGATGAGTCCATCTTTTTCTCGGATAACTTCCATCCCTAGAAAAAAATGTAAGTCCCCAAGATCTTTAATTTTGAATTCTTGATTGAGAAATTCTTTCAACGCATGCAATTCTGCAATATCATTTCCTGTCAAGAGTATATCATCTACATAGATAGCCACTATAGAAATGGAAGAATTTGAAAGAACAAAGAATAGTCATTTAATGGGTGAGTGAATCCCTTAAAGTTCAAAGCAGTGGTAAGTTTAGCATACCACTGTCGAGATGCTTGTCGTAGCCTATAAATCGATTTCTTTAACTTGTATGCATGAGTGGGTGAAGGAGGTGCAACCCCAGGTGGGTATTTCATGTACACTTATTCATTTAGATCTCCGTGTAGGAAAGCGTTATTCACATCAAGCTGATATAAACCCCATCATTTCTTTACTGCAGTGGCCAGTATGCATCTGATTGTGGTCATCTTTACCACAGGTGAAAAAGTTTCATTGAAGTCTATTCCCTCTTTCTGTATGTCTCCTCTAATGACCAATCTTGCCTTTAATCTTTCCATACTGCCATCTGAATATTGTTTAACCTTATACACCCATTTTCATGGTAAAGCTTTCCTCCCAGATGGTAACTCAACTATTTTCCAAGTCTTATTAAATTCAAGTGCCTCAATCTCTTTGTCCATTGCTTCTTGCCACCCTGGATGATGTGTTGCCTGTAAATAGTTGGTAGGCTCTTGTAGATTGGACAATGTGTTTAGTATATGTTGATTTGTAGAAGATAGTCCACTGAAAGATATACAAGTGGGTGTAACAGGTGTAAGAAAGCAAGAGTTACTAACATCTGTGAGTTGGAATACATTACAGATATAGTCCTTGAGATAAGATGGAGTTGTGTGTGGTATGTTAGACTTCCTAACAAGTACATCCATCATAGGATCAGAATCCAAAGAAGAAAAAAACTGGTGTAGATGTATGTGATTGACTAGATGATACTAGAGAATCTGGAGACAACCTAGAAGAAGAGATAGAGGGAATAGGTGTGCTAGGATTAATTGAAGAAATAGGAGAGGAATAGAGATCAATTGATGATTCAGTAGGCTCTTGGGAAGGTTCATTGTGAGGTCTGCTAGAAGAAGGTGAAGTTTCAGGAGTTTGATTACTTACAGTAACTTCAGCAGTGGCCAGTGGGTAAAGAAATATAATTATAAGTATTGGACTTAATAGAAGCAAATGGAAAGAATTCTTCATGAAATACAACATTTCTGGAAATGAAAGGCTTTAAATTCTTGAGGTTCAAGACTTTGTAACCCTTCTTTCCATGAGGATAACCTAAGAACACACAAGGAGTAGCTCTTGGTTCAAACTTAGTTCTATGCTTTGAAAGAGTGGAAGAAAAACATAAACATCCAAAGCATCTAAGGTTAGAGTAATTTGGCTTGCTTGAAAAAAAAACTTCATAAGGGGTCTTAAGCTTTAAGACACTTGAAGGAAATCTGTTGATCAAATAGGTTGCTGTAAGAAGACAGTCACCCCAGTATGATATAGGTAGGTGTGATTGGTATAACAAGGCTCTGGATGTCTCAAAAAGATGTTTGTGCTTTCTCTCCACAATACCATTTTATTGTGGTGTGGACACACAAGTGGTTTGTTGAATAATGCCTTGTGACTGAAAATATTCTGATTGAATGTTCCCACTTCCCAATTCAAAAGCATTATCTGACCTTATAGTTTTCACCTTGATGTTAAACTACATTTCTACCATAGCTAGAAACCTTTTTAGAATAGTGAATGCATTGGATTTGTTGGTTAGTAGATAGGTCCATGTGCCTCTACTGAAATCATCAACAATTGTAAGAAAACACTTAAATCTATCATATGTAGCACTATTGTATGGTCCCCATGTATCCACATGAATTAATTTAAACACTTTTTTGGTAGAACTAGAACTAGAGGGAAAAGGAATTCTGGACTGCCTTGCCATAGGACAAATAACACATGGAGTAGAGACTTTGGAACACTTGGATATAGAAACTGATGAAACATTTTTCATATTGCTAAGGGGCATATGACCTAATCTGTAGTGCCCCAGCTTTTCCTTTACAATTGAATCAGAAAAACTAAAACATGAATGTAAAACATGATTGGAAACAGAATTCCTTCTTGGAATGAAAACTCCTCTAAACATAGGGAAACTTCTAGACACTGCAGCAGTGTATCTGGATCTAAAAATGTAGAGTCCTCCTTCCTCTTTACCAATCTCCAGTGGGCTCTTCATTGAAGGGCCCTGCAGAAGGAAACAGGAAAATGGAGTGAATAAAACATATTGCTTGAGTTGTCTGCACAACTTGTGCACAGACAAAAGATAATATTTAAAAGATGGAATGTAAAGAATATTTTTGCAGAATTAGATTAGGCAAAAGAGAAACAGTCCCTGAATGTGTGACTTTAACTTTGTAAGAGTTTGGAAGTTTAACCATGAGAGGTTTAGGTAGGGTTTTCAAATTTATGAAAAAATCTTTGTTGAAAGACATGTGTTTTGTTGCTCCACTATCCAATATCCAAGATTCATCATTGATTTGAATTGAACATGCAACATTTTCAAGGAAATTGGTCATACTAGCATATCTCATGTTTGCTGCAACATCAGAGGTTCCTGCACTGTTTTGTGCCATTTTTACTTGCTGAAGAAGCTGCAGCAGCTCAGCCACAGTTTCCTTGGTAAGGTTCTGAACTCCTGTTGCATTTGTTGTTCCTTGTTTATTTTCCTCATTTGAGAGGAAAGTATTGTTTGCCTGGGCACCTATATGAAACCTTTTCTGCCTTGTGAACTTGTAATCAGCTGGAAACCCATGAATCCTATAACACTTGTCCATGCTATGTCCAGGTTTCTTGCAATAGGAACAAGTTCCTACATTCTTCTTAGATTCAAAACTTGTTTTCTGCATATTAAATCTCCTGAAGTTTCCTGAATGATTTGTAGCAATGAATGAGGCAGATTCCCCTGAGTATGCAGGGGTAGCATGTATCTCCCTCTGTTTCTCATCTTGAATCACAAGAGAATATGCATGTCCAATGGAAGGTAAAGGTGATGATAATAAAATGTTTCTCCTTACCCCAATAAATATGTCATTCAGTCCCATTAGGAACTGCAGTAGTCTCTCATCTTGGTGTGCTTTCAAACTTTTGACTTTTGCCCCACACTCACACTCACAAATACAAGCAGAAAATGTGTTGAGTATATCTAGTTCATCCTATAGACTCTTCATCTTGGTGAAGTAAGTTGATACACTTGAATTTCCTTGCAACACTGAACTTAATTCCTTTTGTAATTGGAATAGCTTTGCTCCATTTGCCTGACCAAATCTGTCTTCCAGGTCACCCCATAAATCCTTTGCACTCTGTGAGTAGAGAACACTCTCAGCTATCTCTTTGGACAATGAGTTGAGCAACCATAAAAGTACCATATCATTACATCTAGCCCATGCTTGATGGATTATAGAATCAACCTTAGGGATAACAAGAGTACCATCAATAAATCCAGCTTGTTCTTTGCAGACAAAACAATGATGACTGCCCTTCTCCAATCTCCATATCCTTTTCCATCAAAGGTTGAGGACACAAGGTTCATCCCTGGATAGTCAGAAGGATGAAGGAAGTAAGGGTGAGTAGAGTCAATCACTCCTGCAGCAATCGTGACTGCAGGTGTATGAACATTGGTGGTTGTAGTACCAAAAGCTAAAGTATCAGCCGATTGTGGTGAAGAACTCATAGCAGACAAGCTTAGGAGAAGAAGGAAAGTTTATTTATGAGTGAGAAAGAAGAAATGAGAGCAGAATCAAACCCGCTCTGATACCATGAAAGAGTAAAAGTGATTTGAAGAAATTTATTCCTTTTTGTATGTTGTGTATCTATGTATTACTGTTGTATATTACTAGGATTTTATACAAATAGGAATGTATCTAGGGTTGCATACTATGTTGCCAAGTGGCAATGTCCTATTAGCTAGTACAAAATTGTACATAAAATAAATACATGGATGGGGCAAAAAATTAAATATAGAGCTATCATGTATTGTGCAGTGTGTGAATAATAGAGCTAGAAAATACAGGCCCATAAGTGGGCTGGGGCAAGCAGTCAAGCAGGCCCAATGCATTATGCATTGATGGCCCAATAAACAGGCCCATAACTGATGGCCTCATATGTGTGTGTGTGTTCGGATCTGATAAATCAGATCTTAATCAGACCTTTCATCTTCTCAAACATCCCCATTTCATATTCTTTCATCTTCTTCGACTCTAACAGTTTTGCAGTGATGAAGAACCCAGCTAATCTGGCCAAGCATCACGCAAATCCCAAAGTTGCTCCTATTATTGCAAAGATGATGAGCAAATTTGCTGGAAAGTGAGAGTTTTCCTTCTTTGGGTGTAAATTTGTATCGTCAAGCATGTGCACTAAGTCATGCCCCAAATATGTCTCTCCAAGTATATATTTAAATATCATGCATCGATTGAGTTGATCAACTTCAATAGATTACTTGGTATGGGCAGCTACCTTATACTTTAGAAGTCGAATGGGCACTTATCATATGGTTTGGATATGTTCTTTTTTGTGTCGAACCATTTTTGATGTAGTAATAGTTGGTTATGATTAACTGTTCCATAGCTTCTATCTGTTAAATATTCCGTAGTGGCACAATTCAGGATGGCAATTGGGTAGGGTAGGGGATGGCAGGGCAAGCTGTGACCTGCTAAGCTTGTGACCTACTAAGCTATTGACCCGCCTTGCCTTGACCTATTTAGCATTTTCTCAAGTTTTGCCCTGTCCTGCCCCACCATATTAAACCTTGTTTAGACCCTCCTTCATTCTTTAATTTCTTTTTTCATTTGCAAGATTCTATTCAAGTTTTTATAACTTTTTGACCTTTTTTATGATGTTATAATTCCCCTTGCCATATTTAAATTTTTCTAAAAAAGTATTTTGACCCGCCCTATCCTTGCCCGTTTAAGTATTGCCCTACACTGCCCCATTAAGGCCTTGCTCTGCCCTATTGCCATCCCTGCACAATTGTAGCTAGAAACAGAGGAACGACCAAATTCATATGATTTCAAAGATTTAGTTGTACTTTCTTTGACAAGAGTGGGTTGCTATAGTGGTGAGCACCCTTCACTTCCAACGAAGAGGAGGTTGTGAGTTCGAGTCACCCTAAGAGCAAGGTGGGGAGTTCTTGGAGGTAGGGAGCTAAGGGTCTATCGGAAATAGTCTTTCTACGTACCCCAGAGTAGAGGTAAAGTCTGTGTACACACTACCCTCCCCAGACCCCACTAGTGGAATTATACTGGGTTGTTGTTATTGTTTTCTTTGACTATAAAATTCTAGGAGTAGGTAAAGACTCACCATCTAACACTATTTACCAAAAGTCCGTAAGCAACTACCTACTAATGACCTTATATTTTTCTTTGTTATGACTTATGCTCGTACGGTAGAATTAAATTCTTTTCGTACATATATAAACTGTTTAATCCCTTGTTAAGATTCTTGGCTCCACCACGATCTTAAAGAACTTTCACTTTTGAACCTAAGTATTGTTTATCCGAAAAATCGGATAACGTTAAATTTAGGTATGGTTCTAAGGATACGCAAATTTCTTTGATAAAAAGTAACAATACTAATATGTTTGCTATGAAAATGGGAATGATGAACAGGGAAATTGAATAAGTTGAGACAAAACAAGCACAAAGCAAATCTCAATGTATTTGAGAAAAGGATGTGTTTTATTGCCCTACCTCTGCCTTTAGCTTACAAGGGTCCTCCCCTTTTATAATGGAGGGTCATGCTTTATTTATAACAACATAATAAAATAATTCATATAGTGGAGGACCCATTATGGTTTGTCTCTTCCTCGGTTCTTGCCAAAATTCTCTCCCTTGGTGCGGTTGTAAAGGTTCTTGTCTGCGAGCTTGATTCTGGCTCGAGCTCGGTATCAGATCGAGCCACCGACCTTGGTTGGAGCTCGATTCTGCCTTGGAGCATCGATATTCGGGGAGAGTGTTGGTCGGTCTAGGCATCTTCGATGAACTACGAATGGTTTCATAGTTCGATTTGGATGTGGGCTCGATAATGATACCGAATTTTGCCGCTAACCGGTCTTATAACTCGAAGCTCGACGTCCCTACCTCGAAATTCGATCGAGCTTGCCATGTAGGTACCCTTCAATCGAAACGTCACCGTTTCGACCAGTCTTTATGACTGAAAATCGGTTTTGACCGTACACAGATAGTCCCCTCGTTTCTCGGAAAAGGATGTGGCGAGAAACGATATGATTTCCCTACGGCTCGATCAAATTTATGCTGACATTTCTATCGATCCCGACCATGACATATGTGGTAGCTGTCCCATCGGCTCGATTTTACTGAGGCATTTGATGCGTGTCAGATGGTGGTCGGCCACCGCTGATATTGAACCGTCATGCCTCAGTCTATAAATAGCCTTCTCATTCAACCTTTACCACTTTTGCTCCTTCTCTTCTTCCAAATTCTCTTATTTATCCTCTCTATTTCGTGGCTTCAGAGCCACCTATACCAGAGTTTTGGTGCTGTCAATTGTTTCTTACTTTCCTTTTGCATTCTCTCCTCTCGTATCAATGGCGTAAACTTTGAAAATTGTACCTCAAAAAGAGAAAGCTTCTTCCTCACGGCCGTCCGATGATAAGGTGCCGGTAGAGCCATCCATTCACAACTATGTTCCTGGCCCGTGCACTTTGAAGACCGACTTTAAGGTGGAAAATCCTTCATCCGTTCCGGGTCGATGTGAGCACGTGTCGATATATATGTGCTCTACAATGGAGGATCACCTTGAGGCTGTCAGAAAAGACTGCAACTAGGGTTCCGAGGTTATGTTGCAGATTCCATCCTCCGATGAGAGTGTCACAACTTATGTGGTTTTTGTTTTAAGTGTTTATACCTATCCCTTCATATTGGGACCCGTCGATCCGGTGATTATTGATTTCTGTAAAAGATATCAGGTCACCCTAGGTCAAATTCACCCCTCTTTATGGCGTATAGTGATCTTACTACGCTTCTTCTCTATCAAAGCCGTGGGTTTAGATTTTTCTCTGAACCACCTTATACAATTATACCGGCCTTAGATTTTTTAAGTACTAATCAGACTTCGTCATTGGGCATCGAAGGCTTTGATGTCGAGCATTGATGAAGACAGGGATCGAGGTTGGATGGGTTGTTATATTCGAGTGAGGACCCGTGATCTTATTCTGGAAGAGAAGATGTCGTTCCCCGAATAATAGAATTTTGACCGTAAGTGATTCTTATTCGTCTTTCGTGTTCTTTTCCAATTTTTTCTGATGTCTTTCCCTGATCTTCAGCTACCCCTTGGATGCCACAAGCGGTGCCTGACCTTGAGGATTGGGTTCGGAAGTTAGCCTCGACTTCCTCTTATGTCGAACGCGCTTGGCGTGATTTGGCTAAAGGTAGATGGGAGGCCAAGAACCATGGTGGGGTTTGCTTCTTGTTTCCTTCGAAGTATTCTTTCCATTCTATTTGTTATCGATTTCCTTTTGTGTAGGCGTAACTAGGGATGCCGCTTTGAGGCCTTCGAGCGGCGAAGAAGGAAACAAGTCCCTGGTCCCGCAACCGGGGAAAGATAAGAAGCGAAGAGCTTCCTCTCGGTCAGAGGACCCCAAGCCCAAAACTCGGAGGGTGAGAAGAAAAGCAATTGCCCTTCCGATTGACTCAGTCCAACGATTGAGAGAAGAAAAAGAAGAAGAAGAAGATAACCCCTCGGCTTTAGTAATCCGATCTGTGGAGGCCATCGAGGTTGCGGAGGCCATCGAGGTTGTTAGAGCTCCTGAACCGATGACGGTTGTGCCTGTCGGGGTTAGTTCTGAAGTCCCAAGTCTCGACCGGAGTACTCTGAGTGATTTTCTCGGGGCTATGACAATGGGTCATTCGCCTTCTCTCCCAACTTTCTCTGAGGAGGAATTAAAGGAAGCTCGAGAATTGAAGACTCCCGATATCGGCACAGGCTCTGGTGTAGGGGACCCTTTTAGGGATTGCTTTACTGGAGTCGATGATGCTTCCGATATCGGTGACGCTTCTCTTTTATTAGAGGAGGCTCAATATTTCATTACTTGGATAATGATTCTTTCATACTTGGTTTCTTTGTTCTTTTCCATACTTGACTTGTGTTTCTTACTGTGCAGGCCATTAGTAGGTTTCGAATCGATTTTAGCCAGTGTGAGGCCGAGCTTCGGAAGGTCTCAGGTGAGAGAGACGCCCTGCAGCCAAAAGGACGAGGCCATAAAGGATCTCCAAGCAGATTTAGCTAAGGTTCATGAAGAAGAGGTCGAGCTTGATAAACAGGTGAGCCTCGTTCTGTTAAAGTATGGGTCTGACTCAACTGTGGAGGTTAACCCTTCGTTGTCTCAGCTGCAGCAAAAGATCGAAAAGATCGGGTTACTTTGAGAAGAAGTTGATCAAATCCGAGCTGAATGCAATCGGTGGAAGGAGACTATCGACTGCCTGGCTGCGGAAAAAGAAATCATCTTGACAAAATTATTATCGGCCGACGTTCAACTTCGAAGTGTCAAGCAGAAGGGGTCGATTCAAGCTAAGAAGATCGATGAGCTTGAAACACGGCTTGCTGAGGCTAAGGCAGAGGTTGAGTCTTCGAAAGTCTTAGCGGATAAGTCCATTGCTGTATATCTGGCCGATGCTGAGGCTGCTCAGATAGAGGCCCGGGAAGCAGCGAATACCACCGATGCTCGAGCTCATTGGGTTGCCGAATTTGCTAAGTGTAGGTCTCGGCGGGATACCCTTGAGGAGATACATGCTAGGGGTTTCGATCTTACTGAAGAGATAAAAAAGGCAAAAGAGCTCGAAGCGGAAGCTGAAGCCTTGGCTTCTGATGATGATGATGACGATGGTAGCAAAAGTGGATCCGAGGATGGGGAAGAACTCGACAGTAGAGTGAACGCTCCGGTGGGTGACCAGGAAGCTTAGTTTCTAATTCTTCATGTTTGTAAATCAATCATGTAGGAAATCTTATATATATATATAACAAGGTCGACTTGTTTTTGTTTTGTGAAGACTTTTAATCAAATGTTGATGTCGTAGTCTCTCTGATCGATCAGATTTGAAGTGATGTAGCCCTTAGGTTTGCTAGTCAAGTCGAGTGAGTGCTTGCTTGAACTTGGAATAAAAATAGCCCGTAGGCTTAATAGTCAAGTAGATATTTCAAACTCGAGATAATGTAGCCTGTAGGCTTAACGGTCGAGTGAATGCTTGCTCGAACTCATAATAAAAGTAGCCCGTAGGCTTATTAGTCGAGTGGATGTTTTGAACTTGAGATAATGTAGCCCGTAGGCGTAATGGTCGAGTGAGTGCTTGCTCGAACTCGTAATAAATGTAGCCCGTAGGCTTAACAGTCGAGTGAATATTTCGAACTCGAGATAATGTAGTCCGTAGGCTTAATGGTCGAGTGAATGCTTGCTCGAATTCATAATAAAAGTAGCCCATAGGCTTAATAGTCGAGTGGATGTTTCAAACTCGAGATAATGTAGCCCGTAGTCTTAACGGTCGAGTGAATGCTTCGAACTCAAAATAATGTAGCCCGTAGGCGTAATGGTTGAGTGAGTGCTTGTTCGAACTCGTAATAAAAGTAGCCCGTAGGCTTAATAGTCGAGTGAGTGCTTGCTCGAACTCGTAATAAAAGTAGCCCATAGGCTTAATAGTTGAGTGAATCTTAATTCTGGTTGCACAATAAATCTCAAGTCATTGTACATGTGTTCATGTTTTGTGCCTATGTTCGGGACAATCTACATGAGCATGGTTCGTTTTGACCATTTGGCTCTTACAAGTTTTCCTGTTGGAACTCTATTGTTGTGAAATGATTTTCTTGCATCTGAACTTGATGTATTGAGG
>AWOL01S0025536.1:1085-17876 GCA_000715115.1 Nicotiana otophora
CGGAGTCCCCTTCTATCATTTTATGTTGCTTCCTTATATTTTATTTAGACCTTGACATATAGAGACATTGAGAATAAATTCTTAGAAGCTTGTGACTTATTTCTACCGGGTTTTGGGAGTTGAAATTGTTTGAATTGTAGTTTATTTATTTCAGATATTTATTATTATAATGCATTGATAGGCTTACCTAGTCTTATAGACTAGGTGCCATCACGACATCCTACAGAGGGAATTTGGGGTCGTGACAGTTGGTATCAAAGCTCTAGGTTCATAGGTGTCATGAGTCACAAGCAGGTTTAGTAGAGTCTTGCGGATCGATACAGAGACGTCTGTACTTATCTTTGAGAGGCTATGGAACTGTTAAGGAATCCTAACTTTTTTGATTCCTTATCATGCGGCATTGATTTAGCTTGAAACGTATATCTTATATTCCTTTGTATCCACTCATCTATGACATTGCGCACTTGGTATCAGTTGTGCATCGACGGTTCGTGATGTCGTAGATGGACTATGAGGGAGCCAGAGATGCTCAAACATTGCCTCAATGTGTGGTTCCGACTGAAGATGCGGGCGTATTGAGAGATCACCTAGTGAATCATGTGGGGCTGCAACGGACATTAGCATATGATTGATTTATACGAGCTATGAAGGTTATTATTGTGGATCGTCGGATGTTGTGACCTATGACTTCGCACCGAGTGGGGGGAGTCCACTACCAATAGGTAGATTGCGAGATCATGTGTTATATCAGTTTTGGCCTGAAATGTATATATGTGGTACTGAAAGGTTCCCTAAAATTTACACATGTTGAAGGCCTGAGATTTTATAGAGGATAAGGTTGGGACTTGCGGTATGTCCGCCTCCTTAATAATCATGTTCTTCAGTACCAAAGGAGTTATAGAAACAACTCTAAATTTGCAGAAGGTCTACTCAGCGTGGACGTCACGGCTGAGGATTTTGGGGTGCTTCGGAGGAAGTACAGTTGTTGACGAGATTCTGGACTATGTGATTTGTGCCAAGATTTGTCTGTATAGAGCTCTACTTTTGTGATTGTTGTGTTTAAATAAGGGTAAGGGTTATCCCAAAGAAGAATCGAAGAGTATGTTAAGAAATGGGTCAGCACAACAGTGTTCAGTCAGCATAACAAAAGAAGAAATTTTCCTTGGGAGAGATAATTCTCCACCGGTGTTCGTGGCAAGACTATGAAGAGGGCAGACCAGCCAATGCAACACTGCCTAGTTGGCTCAGTTCTCAGAAATGCTTTTGAAAGAGTTTATTTCCCGGACTCTCCATAATGCGTGGCGTATAGGGTTGAACGATTGCGTCAGGTCATCATGAAGGTGTCAGAATATGCCATCAAGTTCAATAAGTTAGCCCGTCATACTCCTACATTGCTTCCTACAGCCAGAGAGCGAGTCCACAGACTTATTAAAGGACTCAATTATGATCGTAAAATTTTGAACTCGGGAGCTACAGACTGATACTTCATTTCTGCTAGTTGTAGAAATTGCCAAGATATTAGAATGTGTTCGGGGTGAGAAAAAAGGAAAAACTTAGGAGACCAAGAGGTCTCGAGGTTCTAGAGGATTCAGTGAGTTCTACTCTGCAAGTATAAATTATTAGGGCAGGGGTTCGGGCAGTCGGCCAGCCCAGTCCGCACATTGGATTACTCGGGGTGCTCCAGTAAGTTCTTTTAATGCACCACCGACATGAGTTTCCTACAATGGTTATTCCGGTTATTTGGCACATACTCAATATGAGCAGCCAAACCCGCAAAGGGGTTGTTATGAATACGGTGATACTAGGCACATCATGAGAAAATTGTCCCAAACTTGGGAGAGACTTATTTCATCAAAGCACTCAGGCTACGTGCCCCATTACAGTTACTACACCACCCACACGACCAGTTAGGGGTGGAGGAAAGGCGGGTAGAAGGCGTCCTAGAGGTGGAGACCCAACCGTTGATATATTTTTATGGTATGGTGGAGGTCGCTACATCAGTTGGTGTCATTACAGATATGACCTTGATATAATATAAAGGAATAATTTCCTTAACTTGATTCGGTTCTCAGTATCAGAACGAGTCCTTCTATGGTGCTCCACTTATGAGCGAGCTTCATAATTCTATAATCTACTTATGTTTTTACCCCTGTTGGGAGATTTTATGGAGCTAACTACGCCTATCATTTCGTGTTGGTCACTAATAAGAGCTGCGAGGCTAAATGTGACTTTCCGTTACTCATTTCGGTAAATTTTGATGTAAATTCCGAATAATTAATTGCAAATTATGAATTATATGCCCTGCCGGTGTGGGGTTCATTATGTGTTGTGATTTTGTTTAACGAAAATTATTTAGAAGGAGCAAATGGAAAGTTTCGATTGGCACGATGCGCATATTACTTGTGATTCAGAACTGAGGATGAGATCCTCGCATTTTTAAAATAAACTGATATATTTAAATCGGGCTACGAGCTGCGGTGGAAGTTATATAAGGACGAGATCCTTGTGAGGAAAAATTTTGTGTTTAAGTTCTCCCTTGTGAGATCCAATTTGTACTATAGTACTAATAGGGAGTCATGCCTGTTAGGCTTATTTGAAAATACTTATATAAAATCCTCTGTGCATACTTGCCAAATTTGTGTTGTAATTATTGAGTTTTAACCTACGAGATAGGTTCCCGCACAAGTGACGTTAAATGTGACTCATTAATTCGGGTAAATAATTTTGAGGTCTTCATGCCTCGTCTCTCGTTATCAGTATTGCCAAAGTGTGAAATGAAATTTTTGTTAACATGAAGTTAATTGACGATTTTGTAATTGGTTATGAACAACTATTAAGACCAGATTGACCCAGAAAGGTGCTTCGTTCAAATGGACCGAGAAATGTAAGGAGAACTTCCAAAAGCTCAAGACAGCTTTGACTACAGCCCTAATGTTGGTATTACCTACAGGTTTGGGGTCTTATATTGTGTATTGCGATGCGTCGTATTGACCTCGGCATAGTGTTGATGCAAGACGGTAGGGTGATTGCCTACGCGTCCAGACAGTTAAATGTGCATGAGAAGAATTATCCTGTACACAACCTTGAGTTAGCAGCTATTGTTCATGCCTTAAAGATCTGGCGACATTATTTGTACGGTGTCCATTGCGAGGTCTACACCGATCACTGGAATCTACAACATCTGTTTAAACAGAAGGATCTTAATTTGCGGCAACGGAGACGGTTAGAGTTATTTAAGGATTATGATATCACCATTCTCTATAATCTTGGGAAGGCCAATGTAGTGGCCAATTCCTTGAGTCGTAAGGCAGAGAGTGTGGGCATCTTAGCATATTTACCAGTAGCAGATAGGCCTTTGGCCTTGGATGTTCAGGCCTTGGCCAACCAGTTTGTCAGATTCGATATTTCCGAGCCGAGTTGAGTTTTGGCTCGTGCGGTTTCTAAGTCTTCTCTTTATGACAGTATCAGGGAACGTCAGTATGATGACCCCCATCTGCTTGTCCTTAAGGACACAATTCAGCACGGCGATGCCAAGGAAGTCACTATTGGAGATGAAGATGTATTACGGATGCAGGGCAGGCTATGTGTGCCAAATGTAGATGGTTTGCATGATTTGATTTTCCAGGAGGCTCACAGTTCGCAATACTCCATTCATTCGGGTGCTGCAAAAGTGTATCAGGATTTGAGACAGCACTATTGGTGGAGGCGGATGAAGAAAGACATAGTGGAGTATGTAGCTCGGTGCCTAAATTGTCATAGGTGAAATATGAGTATCAACGACCAGGTGGATTGCTACAGAAGTTGGAAATTCCAGAATGGAAATGGGAGCGGCTCACTATGGATTTCATTCTTGGGCTCCCACAGACTCGGAGGAAGTTCAATGCAGTTTGGGTGATTGTGGATAGATTGACCAAGTCAGCTCATTTCATTCCTGTGATTGCTACTTACTCTTCAGAGAAGCTGGCTCAGATATATATTCATGAGATTGTCAGACTTTACGGTGTACCGGTATCTATCATCTCTGACCGGGATACACAGTTTACCTCACGATTTTGGAGGGTTGTACATCGGGAGTTGGGTACTCGTGTGGAGTTGAGTACAACATTTCACCCTCAGACAGACAGGCAATCCGCACGCACTATTCAGATACTGAAGGATATGCTTTATGTGTGTGTGATAGATTTTGGGGGTGCTTGGGATCAGTTCTTACCACTTGCGGAGTTTGCTTACAACAACAGTTGCCATTCAATCATTCATATGGCTCTATATGAGGCCTTGTATGGTAGGCGGTGCTGGTCCCTAGTGGATTGGTTCGAACCGGGCGAGGCTAGACTATTAGGTACAGACTTGGTTAATGATGCCTTGGAAAAGGTTAAGTTGATTCAGGATCGGCTTCGTACATACCAATCTAGACAGAAGAGTTATGTGGATTGGAAGGTTCGTAATGTTGCATTCATGGTTGGTGAGCGGGTATTTCTCCGGTTTTTGCCTATGAAGGGTGTGATGAGGTTCGGGAAGAAGGGCAAGTTGAGCTCTAGGTATATTGGGCCTTTTGAGATTCTTGAAAGAGTTGGAGATATGGCTTACAGACTTGCACTACTACCTAGTCTCTCGGCAGTTCATCCGGTATTCCAAGTCTCCATGCTTCAGAAATATCACGGCGATCAGTCTCATGTGTTAGACTTCAGTTCGGTTCAGTTGGACAAGGATCTATCTTATGTTGAGGAACCAGTGGCTATTTTAGATAGGTAGGTTCGAAAGCTGAGGTCAAGGAACATTGCTTCCATGAAGGTTCAGTAGAGGGGTCATCCGGTCGAGGAGGCAACTTGGGAGACCGATCTTGATATACGCAGCCGTTATCCACACTTATTCACCAACTTAGGTACTTTTTCTAACTCCGTTCGAGGAAGAACGTTTGTTTTAGAGGTGGAGAATGTGATGATCCAAAATGTCATCTTTAACTTTTATAATTAATTTTGTATTCTAAGACCTCGAACAGCATTATTTATTATTTCTCGACTTGCGTGCGCAGTCCGTAAAATTTTCCGAAAAGTTTTCAGGTGAAAAATGAATTAAAATGTGAATTAGAGGTTTAAAACTCAACTGAGTTGACTTTGGTCAACCTTTTGAGCAAACGGACTCGGATCAGTGTTTTGACAGTTCCGGTAGGTCCGTATCGTGAATTGGGACTTGGGCGTATGCCCGGAATCAAATTCCGAGGTCCCTAGCCTGAGATATGGAATTTTGATGAAAAGTTAAAAGTTTAAGTTCAAATAGTGATCGGATGTCGAATTTTGTGAAAATGACCTTGGAATAGAATTTTGATGATTCCAACAGCTCTGTATGGTGATTTTGAACTTAGGAACGTGATCGGAAGTTTATTTGGAAGTCCGTAGTGAAATTAAGCTTGAAACGGCTAAAATAAGAATTTAAAGTATGGAAGTTTGACCGGGGAGTTGACTTTTTGATATCGGGGTCAGAATCCAGTTTTGAAAATTATCACAGCTTCGTTATGTCATTTATGACTTGCGTACAAAATTTGAGGTTAATCGGACTTGATTTGATAGGTTCCGGTGTTGTTTGTAGAAATTGAAAGTTTCAAAGTTCATTAGGCTTGAATCTGATGTGATTTGAGGTTTCAAATAAGTTCGTATGATATTTTAGGACTTGTTGGTGTATTGAGTTGAGGTCTCGAGGGCTTCGGGTGAGTTTCGGATGGTTAACGGATCAAAAATGGGACTTAGCTGCTGCAATTTTTCTGCTAGAAATGCTGCCAAAATCGGGCTGCCTCCCTAAATCGAGCTCCCTGTCAAAATCGAGGTCCCTCTCAAAATCGAGGTCCCTGACAAAATCGAGGTCCCTGACAAAATCGAGGTCCCTGACAAAATCAAGGCCCCTAACAAATCAAGGTCCCTCACAAATCGAGGTCCCTGACAAATCGAGGTCCCTCACAAAATCGAGCTCCCAGACAAGATCGAGCTCCCAAGATCGAACTCTCGAGATCGAACTGTACAGATCGAGCTCCCAAGATCGAACTGGGCAGATCAAGCTCCCAAAATCGAACTGGACATATCTGTAAGTTATAACAACAGAGGCATTCAACCCATTTGCTATTTTTGACAAAACTTGAGCTTGAACAGAGGCGACGTTTGATAGATTTTCAAGGAAAGACATTTGGGGTAAGTGATTCCAACTCGGATTTAGTCTATATACACAAATACATCATTGTTTTCACCATTTAATTAGTGTTTTGAGATAGAAATTTGGAAAATTTTTAAAAATCTCATAGAAACGAATGTTTGAGATTTCGGTGTCGATCCGGAGTCCGATTTGAGTGAAACTGGTATGGCTGGACTCGTAATTGAATGGGTTGTTGAATTTTGTAAGTTTCGTCGGATTCCGAGATGTGAGCCCCACGGGCAATTTTTGAGCTAATTTCGGATTTTATTGAAAAGTGTAATATTTTCTTCTGAAATTAATTCCTATATATTTTGTTGACTGTAAGGAATTAATTATGACTATATACGAGTCGATCGGAGTCGGAAAAATCGAGGAAAAAGAATAATACTTGGTTAAATTGAAGCAAGTCGAGGTAAGTGACTTGTCTAACTTTGTGTGGGGGAAATTCCCCTAGGATTGATAATTGTAATATGTGTAAAGTCGTGTGCACGAGGTGACGAATGTGTACACGGGCTAAATGTGAAAGATTATATTTTTAAATTGTGTAGATCATTGTTGCGCATTAATTAAATTATTTCATTTTGTTATATTCTTCATTATTGATTTAATGTTTATACTTTTAAATTTACTTGACCTTTTCCTGCTAATTGTTTTTGTTGTTTAATTGAAACTTGGTTTCTTTTATATTGTGCATTATTTGAAGGTTGATTTTCTTTAAATTAAATATTATTAATATGAAGTATTTGACATTTTTAAATTTGACATTGAAGCAACGTATTAAAAATTTGAAATATTATTTTTCTGAATTTTTTATTCTTTAATATTTTCGTAAGATTGTTTTTTTTGGATTATTCTGGCATGAGCCGTGAGCTCTTTGTTATTGAAAACTATTATTGTTGATTTGTTTTTGTGGAAAATTGAAATATTGGGCACTTGAGGTGCAAATTGTGATATATTGTAATATTGATATGCATGCGGTGGTATAAGGTCTGGGTGTTGAAACGCATGCGGTGAGATAAGGGTTGCTGGATATGCGTGGCTAGTAGGGGTGACTACTAGAAGTCATGCGGTGTGATAAGGGTGGCTAAAATGCGGGATGCTATTTCGGGAAAAAACTATTTTCTTTAAATAAATTGTGAAGGCTCCCGCGGTGATATAAGGAAATGAAATATTGTGAAATTATTTATAACTTGGGACTACGAGGCGGTACCTCAGTAGTGCCCTTGTTGATATTGATTTGTGGGCATAGTTGCTTTCGATTAATTGTTGTGATTTTCATAAAGTTGAAGGAAATTCTGTTTTGATTCCACCACATATTATTTGCAATTATTTGGATTCATTAAATGTGACATACTATTTGATTCATTTCCAATGTCATTTTATTTTAATACATTGATAAACATTTTTCCATGCCATTATTATATTCCATTAGGGCCTCACCTGACCTCGCCACTACTCTACCAAGGTTAGGCTTGGCACTTACTGGGTACCGCTGTAGTGTACTCATACTACGCTTCTGTGCATCTTTTTGTGCAGATCCAGGTACATTTTACCATCCTAGACGTCAGTGAGTTACCTGCGCACGGAGACTTCGAGGTATATCTGCCAGCGTCCGTAGACTCCGGAGTCCCCTTCTATCATTTTATGTTACTTCCTTATATTTATTTAGACCTTCACATATAGAGACATTGTGAATAAATTCTTAGAAGCTTGTGACTTATTTCTACCGGGTTTTGGGAGTTGAAATTGTTTGAATTGTAGTTTATTTATTTCAAATATTTATTATTATACTGCATTGATAGGCTTACCTAGTCTTAGAGACTAGGTGACATCACGACATCCTACAGAGGGAATTTGGGGTCGTTACAGTGACGAACATGTAGACGTGCACCACCGAAAGTGTTTCTTGAATAAATCTTGTGAAGTAGTAAAATTAAAGAATCATGTTATTATCTGAACATGTGGCACTTTATAGAGGAATTAAGTTGAGTCTAGTAATAAAGATCATGTTTAGGCTATGTGCCGATATTTTTGGACCCACGGGATCGTGATGCTGTTAAATTAATTATTCTAAAATATACATTTCACACTCAGTAATGTCACGACCCCAAATTCCCTCCATAGGAGGTCGTGATGGCACCTAGTCTCTAGGACTAGGTAAGCCTATCAATGCGGAATAATCATAAATATCTGAAAATAAATAAACTAAAATTCAAATGATTACAACTCCCAAAACTCGGTAGAAATAAGTCACAATCTTCTGAGAATTTATTCTCTATGTCTCTATACATCAAAGTCTAAAGCAAATAAGGAAAACAACATAGTAAGATAGAAGGGGACTCCGGAGTGTGCGAACACTGGCAGATATACCTCGAACTCTCCTCGTACAGCTAGTTTTACTGATGCGTGGTCTGATAAGATGTACTTGGATATACACAAAAAGATGTGCAGAAGCGTAGTATGAGTACACCACAGCGGTACCCAGTAAGTGCCAAGCCTAACCTCGGTAGAGTAGTGACGAGGTCAGGTTAGACCCTACTGGAGAATAAATAATGGCATGGTAAAATGATTAAACAATATTATAAGATAAAATGACAATGAAAATAAATCAAGTAGTATGTCACATTTAATTACATCAAATAATGGCAAATACATACCTCGTGGAAACAAAAAAGAATTCTTTTCAACTTGAAGAAAATCACAACAATAATCAAAGGCAACTGCCACTACTAGAAATTCGGCAAAAACCGAGCAAGGTCGACCGACCAATTTTGGTCGGTTTTCTTTGGCGCAAAAATGCTGGAAACTCATTTTGTGTCCCGCGAAATTTATGTTTCAAGAACCTACCAACTTTCGGTTTTTCAATTAAAATAAATACAAATTAATATTAAAAAAACCGACCAAAATTGGTCGGTTAATTCGGCCGGTCATTTAAACAAACCGACCAACTTTGGTCGGTAATTTTACTTTTTAATAAAACCGACCAACTTTGGTCGGTTATTTTTGTGCGAAAATACAATTAAAGAGTATAAATCAAATAAAAAATATTTTAAAAATAAAATGCATCAATGGTCTAGTGGTAGAATAGTATCCTGCCACAGTACAGACCCCAGTTCGATTCTCAGATGGTGAAACTTTTTATTACATAATTAAAATACCGACCAACTTTGGTCGGTTTTTTATGCAATATTTGTTTTTTGTTTTAATATAATTGACCGACCAAAGTTGGTCGGTAATTTCCGACCAACATTGGTCGGTATGCCTTTTCGACCAGAAAAATACCGTCCACACGTAAATGGTCGCGTTTTGGTGGGTTTTTGGCCATTACCGACCAACGTTGGTCGGTTGTTTTGGTCGGTTTTTACTGGATTTCTAGTAGTGTGTGGTCATAATCAATATCAACAAGGGCACTTTCGAGGTACCGCCACGTAGTCCCAAATCATAAATAAATTCACAATATCTTATTTCCTTATCTCACCGCGGGAGCCTTCATAATTTATTTTAAAGAAAATATTTTTCCCGAAATAGCATCCCGTGTTTTAGCCATCCTTATCACACCGGATGCCTTCTAGTAGTTCCTCCTACTAGCCACGCATATCAAGTCACCCTTATCTCACCGCATATTTTTCAATACCCAGACCTTATACCACCGCATACGTATCAATATCACAATATATCACAATTTGCACCTCAGATGCTCAAATAATTTAACTTGCCAAAATAATTCAACAATAATATTTTTTCACAATAACGAGCTCACGGCTCATGTCAAAATAATTCAACAATAATATTTTTCCACAATAAAGATTTCACGGCTCATGTCTTAATAATTCAACAATAATATTCTTCCACAATAAATAGATCACTGCTCCATCACAATGAGTACAAAAATATTCAGGAGTAAATAATTTAGGAAAATAATATTTCAAAATCTTTAATACGTTGCTTCAATATCAAGTTTAAAAATGTCAAATACTTCATATTAATAATATTTAATTTAAAGAATATCAACCTTCAAATAATGCACAGAATAAAAGAAATCAAGTTTCCATTAAACATGTAAAATAATTAGCAGGAAAAGGTCAAACAAATTTAAAATATATATCTCAGATCAATGATGAAGAATATAACAACACAAAATAATATAATAAATGTGCAACAATGATCTACACAATTTAAAAATATAATCTTTCACATTTAGCCCATGTACACACTCGTCACCTCGTGTACACGACTTTCAACACATTTCAATAATCACATTAATATCAATTCTAGAGGAAATTTCCCCCACACAAGGTTAGACAAGTCACTTACCTCGACTTGCTCCACTTTAACCAAATATTGTGCTTTTTTCTCGATTTTTCCAACTCCGATTGACTCATATCTAGTCATAATTAATTCGATACAGTCAACAAAAATTATAGAAATCAATTTCATAAGAAAATACTACATTTTTCAATAAAATCCGAAATAAGCTCAAAATCGCCCGTGGGGCCCACGTCTCGGAATCAGGCGAAACTCATAAAATTCGAAAACCCATTCAATTACGAGTCCAACCATACCAGTTTCACTCAAATCCGACTCCGGATCGACACCGAAATCTTAAAAAATAGTTTCTATGAGAGTTCTAAAATTTTCCCAAATTTCTATATCAAAACATTAATTAAATGGTGAAAACAATTATATATTTGTGTATATTGACCAAATCCAAGTTAGAATCACTTACCCAAATGTTTTTGCTTGAAATTATATCAAAATCGCCCCTTCTCAAGCTCCAATTCGTCAAAAAAGCAAATGGGACGATGTCCCCTGTTTGCATAACTTACAGATTTGTCAAGGACCTCGAATTTGTCACGGACCTCGATTTTGTTAGGGACCTCGATTTTGTTAGGGACCTCGATTTTGTCAGGGACCACAATTTTGTCAGGGACCTTGATTTGTCAGGGACCTCGATTGTTAGGGACCTCGATTTGTCAGGGACCTCGATTTTGTCAGGGACCTTGATTTTGTCAGGGACCTCGATATTGTCAGGGACCTCGATTTGTCAGGGACCTCGATTTATCAGGGACCTCGATTTTGATTCAGGGCATACGCCCAAGTCCCAATTCACGATACGGACCTACCGGAACTGTCAAAACACTGATCCGAGTCCGTTTGCTCAAAATGTTGACCAAAGTCAACTCAGTTGAGTTTTAAACCTCTAATTCATAGTTTAATCCATTTTTCACCTGAAAACTTTCCGAAAAATTTTACGGACTGTGCACGCAAGTCGAGGAATGATAAATAGTGCTTTTTGATGTCTTAGAACATAAAATTAATTATTAAATTTAAAGATGACATTTTGGGTCATCACATTCTCCACCTCTAAAACAAACATTCGTCCTCGAACAGAGTTAGAAAAAGTACCTGAGCTGGTGAATAAGTGTGGATAACGACTGCTATATCAAGCTTGGTCTCCCAAGTCGCCTCCTCGACCGGATAACCCCTCCACTGAACATTAATGGAAGCAATGTTCCTTGACCTCAGCTTTCGAACCTGCCTATCTAAAATAGCCACGGGTTCCTCAACATAAGATAGATCCTTGTCCAACTGAACCGAACTGAAGTCTAACACATGAGACAGATCGTCGTCATATTTTCGAAGCATGAAGACTTGGAATACCGGATGAACTGCAGAGAGACTAGGTGGTAGTGCAAGTCTGTAAGCCACATCTCCAACTCTTTCAAGAATCTCAAAAGGCCCAATATACCTAGGGCTCAACTTGCCCTTCTTCCTAAACCTCATCACGCCCTTCATAGGGTAAACCCGGAGCAATAACCACTCATCAACCATGAATGCAACATCACGAACCTTCCGATTCACATAACTCTTCTATCTAGATTGGGCTGTAAGAAGTCAATCCTGAATCAACTTAACCTTTTCCAAGGCATCCTGAACCAAATCTGTACCCAATAGCCTAGCCTCGCCCGGTTCGAACCAACCCACTAGGGACCGGCACCGCTTACCATACAAGGCCTCATACGAGCCATATGAATGCTTGACAGGCAACTGTTTTTGTAAGCAAACTCGGCAAGTGGTAAGAACTGATCCCAAGCACCCCCAAAATCTATCACACACGCACGGAGCATATCCTCTAATATCTGAATAGTGCGTTTGGATTGCCCGTCCGTCTGAGGGTGAAATGTTGTACTCAACTCCACATGAGTACCCAACTCTCGATGTACAGACCTCCAAAACCATGAGGTAAACTGTGTATCCCGGTCAGAGATGATAGATACATGTACACCGTGAATTCTGACAATCTCGTGAATATATACCTAAGCCAGCTGCTCTGAAGAGTTGTAGTAATCACAGGAATGAAATGAGCTGACTTGGTCAATCTATCCACAATCACCCAAACTGCATCGAACTTCCTCTGAGTCCGTGGGAGCCCAACAATGAAATCTATTGTGATCCGCTCCCATTTCCATTCTGGAATTTCCAACTTCTGAAGCAATCCTCCTGGTCGTTGATACTCATATTTCACCTGGTGACAATTTAGGCACCGAGCTACATATTCCACTATGTCTTTCTTCATCCGCCTCCACCAATAGTGTTGTCTCAAGTCTTGATACATCTTTGCAGCACCCGGATGAATGGAGTACCGCGAACTGTGAGCCTCCTAAAAAATCAAGTCGCGCAAACCATATATATTTGTCACACATAGCTTACCCTGCATCTGTAATACATCTTCATCTACAATAGTGACTTCCTTGGCATCGCCATGCTGAACTGTGTCCTTAAGGTCAAGCAGATGGGGGTCATCTTTCTGACGTTCCCTGATACAGACATAAAGAGAAGACTGTGAAACCATACAATCCAAACCTCGGTTCGGCTCGGAAACATCTAATCTGACAAACTGGTTGGCCAAGGCCTGAACATCCAAGGCCAAAGGCCTCTCTGCTACTGGTAAATATGCTAAGCTGCCCACACTCTCTGCCTTATGACTCAAGGCATTGGCCACTATATTGGCCTTCCCAAGATTATAGAGAATGTTGATATCATAATCCTTAAGCAACTCCAACCGTCTCCGCTGCCGAAATTAAGATCCTTCTGTTTAAACAGATGTTGTAGACTTCGGTGATCGGTATAGACCTCATAATGGACACCATACAAATAATGCTGCCGGATCTTTAAGGCATGAACAAAAGCTGCTAACTTAAGGTTGTGTACATGATAATTCTTCTCATGCACATTTAACTGTCTGGACGCGTAGGTAATCACCCTACCATCGCGCATCAACACTGCTCCGAGGTCAATACGTGACGCATCACAATACACAATATAAGACCCTGAACCTGTAGGTAATACCAACATTGGGGCTGTAGTCAAAGCTGTCTTGAGCTTTTGGAAGTTCTCCTTACATTCCTCGGTCCATCTGAACGGAGCACCCTTCTGGGTCAATCTGGTCTTAACAGTTATTCATAATTAATAACATAATTATCAAGTAACTTCATGTTAACAAAAATATCATTTCAAACTTTCACAATACTGATAACGAGACACGAGGCATGAAGACCTCAAAATTATTTACCCGAAATAATGAGTCACATTTAAAGTCACCTGGGCGAGAACCTATCTCATAGGTTAAAGCTCAATAATTACAACACAAATTTGGCAATTATGCACGGAGGATTACATATAAGTATTTTCAAATAAGCCTAACAGGCATGACTCCCTATTAGTACTATTGTACAAATTGGATCTCACAAGGGAGAACTTAAACACAAGATTTATTTT
Source organism: Nicotiana otophora (assembly GCA_000715115.1). Classification (NCBI taxonomy): domain Eukaryota; kingdom Viridiplantae; phylum Streptophyta; class Magnoliopsida; order Solanales; family Solanaceae; genus Nicotiana; species Nicotiana otophora. Next base: position 15,045 of record AWOL01S0025536.1, read on the forward strand.
TCTCACAAGGATCTTGTCCTTATATAACTTCCACCGCAGCTGGTAGCCCAGTTTAAACATATCAGTTTATTTTAAAAATGCGAGGATCTCGTCCTCAGTTCTGAATCACAAGTAATATGCACATCGTGCTAATCGAAACTTTCCATTTGCTCCTTCTAAATAATTTTCGTTAAACAAAATCACAACACTAATGAACCCCACACCGGTAGGGCATATAATTCACAATTTGCAATTAATTATTTAGAATTTACATCAAAACTTACCGAAATGAGTAACATAAAGCCACCTTTATCCTCACAACTCTTATTAGTGACCAACATGGAATGATATGCGTAGTTATCTCCATAGAATCTCCCAATATGAGTAAACACATAAGTAGATTATAGAATTACGAAGCTCACTCATAAGTGGAGCACCATAGAAGGACTCGTTTCGATACTGAGAACCGAATCAAGTTAAGGAAATTATTCCTTTATATTATATCAAGGTCGTATTTGTAATGACACCAATTGATGTAGCGACCTCCGCCATACCATAAATATATAAACGGCTGGGTCTCCACCTCTAGGACGCCTTCTACCCACCTGTCCTCCACCCATAACTAGTCGTGTGGGTGGTGTAGTAACTTCAATGGGGCACGTAGCCAGAGTTCTTTGATGAAATATGTCTCTCCCAAGTTTGGGACAATTTTCTCATGATATGCCTAGTATCACCGTATTCATAACAACCCCTTTGCGGGTTTGGATGCTCATATTGTGTCTGTGCCAGATAACTGGAATAACCATTGTAGGAACTCATGTCGGTGGTGTATTAAAAGAACTTACTAGAGCACCCCGAGTAATCTGATGTGCGGACTAGGCTGGCCGACTGCCCGAGCCCCTGCCGTAATGATTTATACTTGCGGAGTAGAATCCACTGAATCCCCCAGAACCTCGAGATGTCTTGGTCTCATTAGTTTGCTTTTTTCTCACCCCGAACACATTCTAATATCTTGGTAATTGGTACAACTAGTAGCAATGAAGTATCAGCTTGTAGCTCCCGAGTCGTACAAAATTTTATGATCATAATTAAGTTCTTTAATGAGTCTATGGACTCGCCCTCTGGCTGTAGGAAGCAAAGTAGGAGTATAACGGGCTAACTTATTAAACTTGATGGCATATTCTGACACCGTCAATGGTGAGCTGACGCAACCGTTCATACCCTATGCGTCATGCATTACAGAGAGTCCGGGAAACAAACTCTTTCAAAAGCGTTTCTGAGAACTGAGCCAAGTGGGCGGTGTTGCATTGGCTGGTCTGCCCTTTTCATAGGCTTTCCATGAACACCGGTGGAGAATTATCTCTCCCAAGGCAAATTTCTTCTTTTATTATGTTGACTCAACACTTTTGAGCTGACCCATTTCTTAACATGCTCTTTGATACTTCTTTGGGGTAACCCTTACCCCTATTTATACGCAACGATCACAAAAGTAGATCTCCATAGAGACAAATCTTGTCACGAACCATATAGTCCAAACTCTCGTCACCAAGTGTACTTCCTCCGAAGCACCCCAAAATCCGCAACCGTGATGTCCACGCTGAGTAGACCTTCTGCAAATTTAGAGTTGTTTCTATAACTCCTTTGGTACTGAAGTGCATGATTATTACGGAGGCGGACATACCGCAACTCCCGACCTTATCCTCTATAAAATCACAGGCCTTACACATGTGTAAATTTTAGGGAACCTTTCAGTACCACATATATACATTTCAGGCCAAAACTGATATAATACATGACCCCGCAATCCACCCATTAATAGTGGACGGCGTGAAGTCATAGGTCACAACGTCCGATGATCCACAATAATAACCTTCAAAGCTCGTATAAATCAACTAGACGCCAATGTCTGTTGTACCCCGCACATGATTCACTAGGTGATCTCTCAATACGCCTGCATCTTCAGTCGGAACCACACCTTAAGGCAATGTTTGAGCATCTCTGGCTCCCTCGTAGTCTATCTGCGGCATCACGAACCGTTGACGCACAACTGATACCGAATGTGCAATATCATACATGAGTGGATAAAAAGGAATATAAGATATATGTCTCAAGCTAAATCAATGTTGCACGATAAGGAATCAAAGAAGTGAATATTTCCTAACGATTCCATAGCCTCTCAAAGATAAGTACACACATCTCTGTACCGATCCGTAAGACTCTACTAAATCTGCTTGTGACTCAAAACACCTATGAACCTAGAGCTCTAATACCAACTGATGTCGCAACCCCAAATTCCCTCCGTAGGAAGTCGTGATGGCACTTAGTCTCTAAGACTAGGTAAGCCTATCAATGCGGAATAATCATAAATATTTGAAAATAAATAAACTACAATTCAAATGATTACAACTCCCAAAACTCGGTAGAAATAAGTCACAAGCTTCTAAGAATTTATTCTATATGTCTCTATACATCAAAGTCTAAAGCAAATAAGGAAAACAATACAGTAAGATAGAAGGGGACTCCGGAGTCTGCGGACGCTGGCAGATATACCTAGAAGTCTCCTCGTACAACTAGTTTACTGATGCGTGGTCTGATAAGATATACCTGGATCTGCACAAAGAGATGTGCAAAAGCGTAGGATGAGTACACCACAGCGGTACCCAGTAAGTGCCAAGCCTAGCCTCGGTAGAGTAGTGACGAGGTCAGGTCAGGCCCTACTGGAGAATAAATAATGGCATGGTAAAATGATTAAACAATATTATAAGATAAAATGATAATGGAAATAAATCAAGTAGTATGTCATATTTAATTACATCAAATAATGGCAAATAAATACCTCGTGGAAACAAAACA
>AWOL01S0025538.1:1023-19597 GCA_000715115.1 Nicotiana otophora
TTAAGGAAATTATTCCTTTATATTAAATCGAGGTCGTACCTGTAACGACACCATCTGATGTAGCGACCTCTGCCATACCGTAAAACAAATATATCAAGGGCTGAGTCTCCACCTCTAGGACGCCTTCTACCCGTCTGTCCTCCACCCCTAACTGGTCATGTGGGTGGTGTAGTAACTGCAATGGGGCACATATCCTGAGTGCTTTGATGAAATAAGTCTTTCCCAAGTTTGGGACAATTTTCCTATGATGTGCCTAGTATCACCGTATTCATAACAACCCTTTTGCGGGTTAGGCTGCTCATATTGAGTCTGTGCCAGATAACTGGAATAACCATTGTAGGAACTCATGTCGGTGGTGCATTAAAAGAACTTACTGGAGCACCCCGAGTAATCTGAGGTGCAGACTGGGCTGCCTGACTGCTCGAGCCCCTGCCATAATGATTTATACTTGCAGAGTAAAATCCACTGAATCCCCCAGAACCTCGAGACGTCTTGGTCTCCTTAGTAATCTTTTTCCTCACCCCGAAGACATTCTAATATCTTGGTAATTTGTACAACTAGCAGAAATGAAGTATCAGCTTGTAGCTCCCGTGTCGTACACAATTTTATGATCATAATTGAGTTCTTTAATGAGTCTGTGGACTCGCCCTCTGGCTGTAGGAAGCAAAGTAGGAGTATGATGGGCTAACTTATTGAACTTGATGGCATATTCTAACACCATCAATGGTGACCTGACGCAATTGTTCAAACCCTATGCGCCACGCATTACGGAGAGTCCAGGAAACAAACTCTTTCAAAAGCATTTATGAGAACTGAGCCAAGTGGGTGGTGTTGCATTGGCTGGTCTGCCCTCTTCATAGGCTTGCCATGAACACATGTGGAGAATTATCTCTCACAAGGCAAATTTCTTCTTTTGTTATGGTGACTCAACACTGTTGAGCTGACCTATTTCTTAACATACTACTCGATTCTTCTTTGGGGCAACCCTTACCCCTATTTATACACAACGATCACAAAAGTAGAGCTCCATACAGACAAATCTTGGCACGAACCACATAGTCCAGACTCTCATCAACAAGTGTACTTCTCCGAAGCACCCCAAAATCTGCAACCGTGACGTCCACGCGGAGTAGTCCATCTGCAAATTTAGAGTTGTTTCTATAACTCCTTTGGTACTGAAGTACATGATTATTAAGGAGGCAGACATACTACAAATCCCAACCTTATCCTCTAGAAAATCTCAGGCCTTAAACATGTGTAAATTTTAGGGAACCTTTCAGTACCACATATATACATTTCAGGCCAAACCTGATATAACACATGACCCCGCAATCCACCCATTGGTAGTGGACTCCCCCCACTCGGTGCGAAGTCATAGCTCACAACGTCTGATGATCCACAATAATAACCTTCACAGCTCATATAAATCAACCATATGCCAATGTCCGTTGCACCCCCACATAATTCACTAGGTAATCTCTCAATACACCCACATCTACAGTCGAAACAACACGTTGAGGCAATGTTTGAGCATCTCTGTCTCCTTCGTAGTCCATATGCGGCATCACGAACCATCGACGCACAACTGATACTAAGTGCGCAATGTCATACATGAGTGGATATAAAGGAATATAAGATATATGTTTCAAGATAAATCAATGCCGCACGATAAGGAATCAAAGAAGTGAATATTTCCTAACAGTTCCATAGTCTCTCGAAGATAAATACAGACGTCTCTGTACCGATCCGCAAGACTCTACTAAACCTGCTTGTGACTCATGACACCTATGAACCTAGAGCTCTGATACCAACTTGTCACGACCCCAAATTCCCTCTGTAGGAGGTCGTGATGGCACCTAGTTTCTAAGACTAGGTAAGCCTATCAATGCTGAATAATCATAAATATCTGAAATAAATAAACTACAATTCAAATAATTATAACTCCCAAAACCCGGTAAAAATAAGTCACAAGCTTCTAAAATGTATTCTCTATATTTCTATGTATCCAGGTCTAAAGAAAAATAAGGAAGCAACATAAAATGATAGAAGGGGACTCCGGAGTCTGCGGACGCTGGCAGATATACCTCGAAGTCTCCGTGCGCAGGTAGCTTCACTGACGTCTAAACTGCTAAGATGTACCTGGATCTGCACAAAAAGATGTGCAGAAGCGTAGTATGAGTAAACCACAGCGGTACCCAGTAAGTGCCAAGCCTAACCTCAAAAGAGTAGTGACGAGGTCAGGTCAGGCCCTACTGGAGAATAGATAATGACATGAAAAAATGTTTAAACAATTTAATAAGATAAAAATGATGGCTGAAATGAATCAAATAGTATGTCACATTTAATGACACCAATTAATTGCAAATAATATCTCGTGGAATCAAAACAGAATTTCCTTTCAGCATTATGAAAATCACAACAATTAATCGAAGGCAACTATGACCATAAATCAATATCAACAAGCGCACTACCGAGGTTCCACCTCGTAGTCCCAAATCATAAGTAAATTCACAATATCTCATTTTCTTATATCACCGCGGGAGCCTTCATAATTTATTTTAAAAAAAATATTTTTTCCGAAATAGCATCCCGCGTTTTAGCCTCCCTTATCACACCGCATGACTTCTAGTAGTCACCCCTACTAGTCACGCGTATCAAGCCACCCTTATCTCACCGCATGCGTTTCAATCCCCAGACCTTATGCCGCCGTATGCGTATCAATATCACAATATATCACAATTTGTACCTCAACTGCCCAATATTTCAATATTTCAAAAATAAATCAACAACAATATTTTTCAATAATAAAGATCTCACGGCTCATGCCAAAATAATCCAAAAATAATATTTTCCACAATAAAGAGCTCACGGCTCCATCACAATGAGTACTAAAAATCTTGCGAAAATAATCCGGAATAAAATAATTCAGGAAAATAATATTTCATATTAATAATACTTAATTTAAAGAAAATCAACCTTCAAATAATGCACAGTATAAAAGAAACCAAGTTTCAATCAAACAGGTAAAATAATTAGCAGGAAAATGTCAAGCAAATTTAAGGTATACAAATNATTCCCTCTGTAGGAGGTCGTGATGGCACCTAGTTTCTAAGACTAGGTAAGCCTATCAATGCTGAATAATCATAAATATCTGAAATAAATAAACTACAATTCAAATAATTATAACTCCCAAAACCCGGTAAAAATAAGTCACAAGCTTCTAAAATGTATTCTCTATATTTCTATGTATCCAGGTCTAAAGAAAAATAAGGAAGCAACATAAAATGATAGAAGGGGACTCCGGAGTCTGCGGACGCTGGCAGATATACCTCGAAGTCTCCGTGCGCAGGTAGCTTCACTGACGTCTAAACTGCTAAGATGTACCTGGATCTGCACAAAAAGATGTGCAGAAGCGTAGTATGAGTAAACCACAGCGGTACCCAGTAAGTGCCAAGCCTAACCTCAAAAGAGTAGTGACGAGGTCAGGTCAGGCCCTACTGGAGAATAGATAATGACATGAAAAAATGTTTAAACAATTTAATAAGATAAAAATGATGGCTGAAATGAATCAAATAGTATGTCACATTTAATGACACCAATTAATTGCAAATAATATCTCGTGGAATCAAAACAGAATTTCCTTTCAGCATTATGAAAATCACAACAATTAATCGAAGGCAACTATGACCATAAATCAATATCAACAAGCGCACTACCGAGGTTCCACCTCGTAGTCCCAAATCATAAGTAAATTCACAATATCTCATTTTCTTATATCACCGCGGGAGCCTTCATAATTTATTTTAAAAAAAATATTTTTTCCGAAATAGCATCCCGCGTTTTAGCCTCCCTTATCACACCGCATGACTTCTAGTAGTCACCCCTACTAGTAACGCGTATCAAGCCACCCTTATCTCTCTACATGCGTTTCAATCCCCAAACCTTATACCACCGCATGCGTATCAATATCACAATATATCACAATTTGCACCTCAAGTGCCCAATATTTCAATTTTCCAAAAATAAATCAACAACAATATTTTTAAATAATAAAGAGCTCACGGCTCATGCCAAAATAATCCAAAAATAATATTTTTCTACAATAAAGAGCTCACGGCTCCATCACAATGAGTACCAAAAATCTTGCGAAAATAATCAGGAATAAAATAATTCAGAAAAATAATATTTCATATTAATAATACTTAATTTAAAGAAAATCAACCTTCAAATAATACACCGTATAAAAGAAACCAAGTTTCAATCAAACAGGTAAAACAATTAGCAGAGAAATGTCAAGCAAATTTAAGGTATACAAATCAAATCATTAATGGAGAATATAACAAGATTTAATAATTTAATTAATATGTAACAGTGATCTTCATAATTTGAACACATAATCCTTCACATTTAGTCCGTGTACACACTTGTCACCTCGCGTACACGACTTTCATCAAATTACAATTAATACAAATCCTAGGAAAATTTCCCATACACAAGGTTAGACAAGTCACTTACCATGACTTGCTCCAATTTAACCAAGTATTATGCTTTTTCCTTGATATTTCGACTCCGATCGACTTGTATCTAGTCATAAGTAATTTGATACAGTCAACAAAAATTATAGGAATCAATTTCATAAGAAAATACTACATTGTTCGATAAAATCCGAAATTAGCTCAAAATTTGCCCCGTGGGGCCCATATCTCAGAATCCGGTGAAACATACAAAATCTGACAAGCCATTCAATTACGAGTCCACCCATACCAATTTTACCAAAATTCGATAACAACTCGACCACCAAATCTTAAATTTTCGTTTTTGGAAGAGTTTGCAAAAATCTTTATTGTTCTTCCATATATTCACGGATTCATGATGTAAATGAGTATGGAATCATGAAATATAATTAATATAGGATACGTAACACTTACCCCAATGTTGTTTCGTGAAAATCTGTCAAAAGTCGCCTCTGTTCAAGCTCAAGTTTGTCAAAAATGGCAAATGGGTTGAATGCCTCAGTTTTTATAACTTATAGATCTGTCCAGTTCGATCTTGGGAGCTCGATCTGTCCAGTTCGATCTTGGGAGCTCGATCTCTCCAGTTTGATCTTGGGAGCTCGATCTCGGGAGCTCGATCTTGGGAGCTCATTCTTGGGAGCTCGATTTGTCAGGGACCTCGATTTGTCAAGGACCTCGATTTTGTCAGGGGGTTTGATTTGTCAGAGTCCTCGATTTTGTCAGGGACCTCGATTTGTCAGGGACCTCGATTTGTCAAGGACCTCGATTTTGTCAGGGGGTTCGATTTGTCAGGGTCCTCGATTTTGTTAGGGACCTCGATTTGTCAGGGACCTCGATTTTGTCAGGGGGGTCGATTTGCAGGGTCCTTGATTTTGTTAGGGACCTCGATTTGTCAGGGACCTCGATTTGTCAAGGACCTCGATTTTGTCAGGGGGTTCGATTTTGTCAAGGACCTCGATTTGTCAGGGACCTCGATTTTGTTAGGGACCTCAATTTTGTCAGGGAGTTCGATTTTGACAGGGATCTCAATTTTTGGCAGGCAGCCCGATTTTGACAGCATTGCTAGCAGAAAAATTGCAGCAGCTTTTGCAGTAGCTAAGTCCCACTTTTGATCCGTTAACCATGCGAAACTCACCCGAGGCCCTCGGGACCTCAACCCAATACACCAACAAGTCCTAAAACATCATACGAACTTATTGAAAACCTCAAATCACATCAAACAACGCCCAAATCACGAATCATGCTCCAATTCAATCTTAATGAAACTTAGAATTTCCATCTTCTACATTCGATGTCGAAACCTATCAAATCAAGTCCGATTGACCTCATATTTTGCACCCAAATCATAAATGACATAACAGAGCTGTAAAAAGTTTTAGAACTGGATTCCGACCCCGATATCAAAAAATCAACTCCCCGGTCAAACTTCCAAACTTAAAATTCTTATTTTAGCCGTTTCAAGCCTAATTTCACTACTGGCTTCCAAATGAAATTCCGATCATGATCCCAAGTCCAAAATCACCATACAGAGCTGTTGGAATCATCAAAATTCTATTCCGGGGTCGTTTGCACAAAATTCGACATCCGGTTACTATTTGAACTTAAACTTAATTTTTTCTTTTTCATCAAAATTCCATATCTCGGGCTAAGGACCTTAGAATTTGATTCAGGGCATACGCCCAAATCCCAATTCACGATACGGACCTACCGGAACTGTCAAAACACTGATCCGAGTCTGTTTGCTCAAAATGTTAATCAAAGTCAACTCAGTTGAGTTTTAAACCTCAAATTCACATTTTAATCCATTTTTCACCTGAAAACTTTTCGAAAAATTTTACGGACTGTGCATGCAAGTCAGGAAATGATAAATAGTGCTTAGATCATAGAATTAAGCATTAAATTTAAAGATGACATTTTGGGTCATCACAAAAAGACCAATTACCGAGGGCTATGAGGCTTTACGCCCATAAAGTCTTTGATAAAATGCCTAAGTGACTAAAACATGAGAATTAATGCTAATATTGGTTCCTCTTGATATATATATTGACATAGATTATCATTAAAAGAGGCGATGAACATTGTGATACGCTTAAAAGGACTAGAGTAAAGGTATGCGAGGCTAACTCTCTAGGTTTGGGAATGTTAATAATTCTCCCTACACTACGTTTTCTTTATGATGTTACTAATTGCCTCAGAAATATAGTTAAGCCTAGTTCCTTGAATAGTTGCAGAACTTTTATTCTCTAGCATCATAACTCGTTCATGACATTTATTCTGAGTATTGTGAGCTTAGTGCGTATTCAATATAGACTTGGTTTTGATTCCCCCGAGTCTCAGTATAGCTTACTCAGCATGTCATAAACAGTTGAAGCTTCTGTGTTCATAATCAGTTCAAGAATACATGTCTCAGTCTAGTCTTATTTAGTATTCTAATATTATGTAACTCAGTGTGATTCAATATTTCAGTATCATGTATTGCAGTATGATTATCAGTTTCTGATTTTAAATCCCTGAATGTTGAATATCTGTATTTGGGCCTGAGGCCGTAGTTTATATGCTTTATGTATATTTTGGCCTGAGGCCGTAGTTTATGCATGTTTGGCCCTAACGTCGTAGTTGATGCTTTATGCATTTTTGGGCCTTAGGCCGTAGTTATGTATACGTATACTTGGGCCTGAGGTCGTAGCTTGTGCACATATATATTGGGCCCGAGGCCATAGTTTATTCAGAAAAATAGGTTGTTCATCAATCAGAAGAGGGAGTATTCATATCCTTACTTCCTTTGTTCAGTTGAGTTATCAGTTATCATTTCACTTATCAGTTATCATTTCAGTTATCAGTTATTAGTTATCAATTATCAATTATCAGTTATCATTTCAGTTATTAGTTATCAGTTGTCATTTTAGTTTCAGTTTCAATAGTTATCATTTCAGTTGTCAATTATCAATTCTCAATTATCAGCTTAGTTTCACTTTAAGCATTTATAATTCTTTCTTTCAGTAGATTTACATACCAGTGTAATTCAAATGTACTGACGTTCTTTTTTCCCGGGGCCTACATCTCACGATGTAGGTAATAATTTACACGTTGACGATTTGGAGCGCTAGGATTCTCGTACCAGCTATTTGGTGATCCTAGTTCTTTCGGGGCATTATCATTACCTTACAGTCTTCAGTATTTTCAGATAGTCAGTGTATCCCAGTACATAAAAGGACCAGAGTAAACGTATGTGAGGCTTACTCTCTATGTTTTGGAATGTTAATAATTCTCCCTACACTACGTTTCCTTTACGATGTTACTAATTGCCTCAGAAATATAGTTAAGCCTAGTTCCTTGAATAGTTGCAGAACTTCTATTCTCTAGCTTCATAACTCATTCATGACTTTCATTATGAACGTTGTGAGCTCAGTATGTATTCAATATAGACTTGGGTTTGATTCCCCCGAGTCTCAGTATAGCTTACTCAGCATGTCATAAACAGTTGAAGTTTCAGTGTTCATAATCAGTTCAAGAATACATGTCTCAGTCTAGTCCTATTTAGTATTCCAATATTATGTAACTCAGTGTGATTCAATATTTCAGTATCATGTATTGCAGTATGATTCTCAGTTCTTGATTTTAAATCCCTGAATGTTGAACACCTGTATTTGGGCCTGAGGCCGTAGTTTATATGCTTTATGCATATTTGGGCTTGAGGCCGTAGTTTATGCTTTATGCATGTTTGGGCCTGAGTCCATAGTTGATGCTTTATGCATTTTTGGGCCTGAGGCCGTAGTTATGTATACGTATACTTGGGCTTGAGGCCTTAGCTTGTGCACATATATATTGGGCCCGAGGCCGTAGTTTATTCAGATAAATAAGTTGTTTATCATTCAAAAGAGGGAGTATTCATATCCTTACTTCCTTTGTTCAGTTTAGTTATCAGTTATCATTTCAGTTATCAGTTATCAATTATCATTTCAGTTATTAGTTATCAGTTATCATTTTAGTTTCAGATTCAATAGTTATCATTTTAGTTATCAATTATCAATTCTCAGTTATCAGCTTAGTTTCAGCTTCAGCATTTATAATTGTTTCTTTCAGTAGATTTACATACCAGTGCAATTCAAATGTACTGACGTCCCTTTTGCCTAGGACCTGCATCTCACGATGCAGGTAATGATTTATAGGTTGATGATTCAGAGTGCTAGGATTCTCGTACCAACTATTTGGTTATCCCTAGTTCTTTCGGGGCATTATCATTTACAGTCTTCAGTATTTTCAGACAGTCAGTGTTTTCAATACTTCATTCGAGGCTTGATAGACTAGAGTAACAGTTAGACAGAGTCGCGGGCTTTTCATGTTAAGCAATGTTGCTACATATATGTTTCAGACTTATATTAGTGTTTCCACCTTTGATTTATATCATTCAGACTTTCAGTATATCAGCATGTGTTAGTTTATCTTCCGTATTCCGTATTTTATGATATCACATGTTGATTCAGCCAGCCAGTTGGTTCGCTCGGTCACATGTAGTTAGGCACCGAGTGCCGTGTTTCGTCCAGGACCAGGTTCGGGGCATGACAAAGCTTGGTATTTGAGCACTAGGTTCAAGTGTCCTAGGGAGTCTATGAAGCCATGTCCAGTGGAGTTTCCTTTATGTGTGTGTGCTGGCCACACATATAAATGGTTAACAACCAAGACATTCAAGGTTGTCTCATTTCTTTCTACTCTAGATCGTGCCATGAAGCTTAGAGCAATAAGTAACCTTCTCTTCTTATTGAATTCCAGACGTATCGAATGCCGAAGAGACGGGTAGGAAAACCCAAGGTCCTGGAGAGGATGATTTCCCATTGGGGTATAATTATGGAGTACTGTTGGTAACCAATGAGACTTGAGAGGATGTTGAAAGTGGGATGCAATGGATAGCAGTACATATTAGAGCATAACCTTATCAGAAAGTACAAAGGCAGTTATTATGTTTTATGGTTATCAGTTTACCTCAGTTACCAGTTATACAATCTTTCAGCTAGCAGTTTTATGGCTATTCAGTATGCCAGTTATCGGTTATTCAGTTACTAGATCTCCAATTTGCAGTGTATCCAAATTTTGGTGACTGTTCGGTACACATGGGTGCCTATGGGTGATAAAAGAAAATGTAAGTAAAAGTGATTATAGCAAAATCTTTGCATGTTTTAGGTGCGGATTAAGACACAAGACTCGCCGGATGGTGTAGGAAGCAATTTATGAGATGATGGTATCTCTGAAGGACAAGTTTATGTATGGTGGTGTATCCATATGTGTTTTACCTCACGGAACAATTTTATTATAATTCTTGGGAATGGAGCCAAAGGTTAGATGATGATAGTTTAGATGTTAGACCCCATAGTGTAACGGGTTAAGAATTTAATCGTAGCAGACATAGATTGATCATTATAGTTTTGGACACAAAAGAGCCTAGGGGCAAAATAAATAGGAGTCAGAAATGTTTGTTATTACCAAGGATGTGTCTTTCGTACGATTCATGCATATGACTAAGAAGATATGATGTACAAAATAAGAATCAAGAGCAGCCGATGTTAAATTTTAGGGAATAATTTAAAGTTATTCAGATTTATTCAAATCAGAACTAGAAAGTACCATGTTAGTAAGTTATTATTAGATGCAGCTATTATTGTGAGATAAAAGATATGACAGTTCCCTTTTAGGTTATGACCTAAGTGTTTACCCTAGATGTTTATAGTCTGGTATAATTTTGAAGTGTATAGAAAGTTTGGGTAAGATATTCCAATTTTTGTTTAAGACAGATGAAATTTTCCTAAGTGTGATCCATCGACATAGTTTAAAAAAAGGATAGTGTGCGATCGTATAACATGGTCGGATAATGAGGGAAGTTAGGAATAACCTTATGCTTCACTTTAGTTATTCAAAGAAGAGCAAGAAAATATGATGCTAGCAGGTGGTTAGTAAAATAAAAGTAAGTAAGTTTTGAGTAGATACACTGAATTAGCAATTTCAGCAGAGCTAATAGAGGTGCAATTTGATTTACTTAGCTAGGTTAACACTAGCGAGTGGGTAACAGTTTGAAACAACGAACATGTGTTAGAACCCAAAGAGTTTAAGTTAAACCCAAAGTATAGTGACAGTGGAAGAAAACAAAATCGGCTAGGTAGTAAAGAGAGCAAACTATAGAAGAATAACCCTTTAAGAGTTATCGAAAAGGGGTTTCCCCAATATTGACAATGTGAGCAGAGTTAAATCATTATGATTATCTATGATAGATTTGAATACTGTAGCTCCCCGTTTACGTAAGTAATCTAGTTTTTCCTAGTAAGAAAGATTGCTCCGAAGTAAGTCGGAAAATGAGTCATCATTGACACAAAGTGCAAAGAATTGTAGAAGATAAGGTAAGTTATCGAATCCCAACAAAAGATAAGGATCCTCAAGTACAAGGCCTTAACCTTTGGTCTAAAGGGAGATGTAAAAAATCGCTATTAAGTCTAGTTGGAGATTTGAAACCCGCATAGTGAGCATGGGATATAAAAACTATAAAATCATGTGTTATGTGTCATGAGGGTAGTGCCATTGCACGAGAATCTAATCTTCGATGTACTGGTCAAAGACTTATCTCACAACAATACTATAAGTGTTTTCAGGAAGTGCTTAAGAAGATAATTAAGTATGGAAAGTATAGCTCATGATTGAGGCACGCAAGAGAACTCTGGTGAAAGACGTCCACCGCTTAGTCAAGCTAGGAGTTCGACTTTCATACTCCGAAGGTGGTGGAGTTGTTGTCCAGAACAGGACTTGTTCCTCCTTAGTAGCCGAAGTGAAGTAGAAATGATTTGATGATCCCTACTTGTTGTAGGTGAAATAGGGGATTCAGAAGCATAAGATGATGGCTTTTGAACAAAGAGGGAGATGATGGTACTTTGAGGTACGAAGACGGATTGTGTGTCCAGACAGATGGAATGAGAGAAGGAGGATCATGTTAGAAGCATAATTCCATATGTTATATCTACCGAAGTTTCCCAGAGATGTTTCATGATCTCAAAGAGATTTATTGGTGGAACGACATGAAAATGAATGTCGCAGAATTTATGGCCAAGTATCTCAACTGTCAGCAAGTGAAAGTCGAGAAGCAGACAACCAAGTGTATATCTCAAAATACACATATCCTTTAGTGGAGCTAGTAAATATGGACCTCGTAATATGATTATCTCACTTATTTTGAAAGCACGATTTGTATGGGCGAAGGTGTAGATCGCCAATTGGTTGGTTCGAAGTTGGCAAAGCAGAGTTGTTGGGAACAGATTTGGTCAATCATGCTATGGAGAAAGTTAAGTTAATTCAAGAGCATTTGAAGACGGCTCAAAGTTGCCAAAAGTCCTATTCGGACGTGCAACGTAGAGACCTAGAGTTTCAAGTTGATGATTGGGTGTTTCTAAAAGTTTTGCCTATGAAATGTGTTATAAGATTTGGGAAGAAAGGAAAGCTCAGTCCCAGATACATCGGTCAAGTAGCTTATGAGTTAGAGTTTCAACCATAACTAGCGGTTGTACACCTAGTATTTCACATGTCATATTATAACATTTATGTTTCCAATATTCAGATCTCATGTTATAACATTCATGTCAGTTTAGTACTAAGATACTCATGTCAGTCTAGTACTCAGATATGCATGCCAGCTTAGTACTCAGATATTGATGTCAGTTTAGTGCTTAGATATTCACTTCAGTTCAGTACTCAAATATTCGTGCCCGTTCAGAATTCACGTATGCATACCAGACCAAGATTCATGTATATGTTTCATGTTATGCGTATTATGATGCCCTATGAAGCTAGTGTTATGCTCTATTTACTAGCAGGTGTTTTCGAGAAATATTAAAGGTAATTAACCCTTTCCATTTAGACCTTATATTATAATCTCCATGTCTTTCAGTAATTAGTCAGCTCAGTATTCAATCAATTCAGTAGTCACTCAGTCCAGTATTCGCATCTCTCCATCAAACCCGTTTAAGGTCCGGGTATGAATTGTGGATGCATTAAATGAGTATTAATGTGAAGTCATATCGGGATGAGTATGGGTGGAAACCGTTATTTTGGAATCAAGACCGATAGTGAGGTGCATAAAATTTGATAGAATCGACTAAGATTATGGGAGGTACGTTTTATAGTCTTAGTCAGTGCAAGGCCATAAAAACTCACGGCCATAGACAATGCAAGGCCATAAAAACTCAGTGCCACAGACAGTGCAAGGCACTGTCCAGGGCATCAACCTCAGCGCCCCAGACAGTGTAAGGCACTTTCCATGGCATCAACCAAAGCACCCCGGATAGTGCAAGGCACTGTAGTTTTGGCACCTCTGATGGCGCCTTGCACAGTTATTTTGGCACCCCTGATGATGCCTTGCGCCGTCGAGGTTTACCCGAGATAGTTTTATTTTCTTCCTCAATTTTGGGACGTATTCATTTATTTAAAACTCTTACCTCGTTTTCCCACACCCGAAACACGAAAACCTACTCTAGAAAGGGAAGCTCTTAAGAACCTAACTTTCCCAAGGTCCCTCCATCATCCAAGGTAAGTTCTAACGATGATTTTAAGTTAATTTCAATTCTCCAACACCTTATTAACATGGATAAATCCCTCCATTCATTAGATATTCTATCGAGACACCATTATTGAAAAAAGAAACCCTAGAACTCGAATTTAAGAGGATTGAATACCAAAAAGGTAATGTTTCTACTCCCTAATCATTTATAGCTATGATTAATTATCAGTTGTCATTTCAGTTTCAGTTTCAATAGTTATCATTTCAGTTATCAATTGTCAATTCTCAGTTATCAGCTTAGTTTCAGTTTAAGCATTTATAATTCTTTCTTTCAGTAGCTTTACATACCAGTGTAATTCAAATGTACTGACGTTCCTTTTGCCCGGGGCCTACATCTCACGATGTAGGTAATGATTTACAGGTTGACGATTTGGAGCGCTAGGATTCTCGTACCAGCTATTTGGTGATCCCAGTTCTTTCGGGGCATTATCATTACCTTACAGTCTTCAGTATTTTCAAATAGTTAGTGTATCCCAGTAATTAAAAGGACCAGAGTAAAGGTATGTGAGGCTAACTCTCTACGTTTGGGAATGTTAATAATTCTCCCTACACTACATTTCCTTTACGATGTTACTAATTACCTCATAAATATAGTTAAGCCTAGTTCCTTGAATTGTTGCAGAACTTCTATTCTCTAGCTTCATAACTTTCATTATGAACGTTGTGAGCTCAGTACGTATTCAATATAGACTTGGGGGTTTGATTCCCCCGAGTCTCAGTATAGCTTACTCAGCATGTTATAAACAATTGAAGTTTCAGTGTTCATAATCAGTTCAAGAATACATGTCTTAATCTAGTCCTATTTAGTATTCCAATATTATGTAACTCAGTGTGATTCAATATTTCAGTATCATGTATTTCAGTATGATTTTTAGTTCCTGATTTTAAATCCCTGAATGTTGAACACCTGTATTTGGGCCTGAGGCCGTAGTTTATATGCTTTATGCATATTTTGGCCTGAGTCCGTAGTTTATGCTTTATGCATGTTTGGGTCTAAGGCCATAGTTGATGCTTTATGCATTTTTGGGCCTGAGGCCGTAGTTATGTATACGTATACTTGGGCCTGAGGCCGTAGCTTGTGCACATATATATTGGGCCCGAGGCTGTAGTTTATTCAGATAAATAATTTGTTTATCATTCAGAAGAAGGAGAATTCATATCCTTACTTCCTTTGTTCAGTTCAGTTATCAGTTATCAGTTATCAGTTATCAGTTATCAGTTATCAGTTATCGGTTATCAGTTATCATTTCAGTTATTAGTTATCAGTTATCATTTCAGTTTCAGTTTCAATAGTTATCATTTCAGTTATCAATTATCAATTCTCAGTTATCAGCTTAGTTTCAATTTCAGCATTTATAATTGTTTCTTTCAGTAGATTTACATACCAGTGCAATTCAAATGTACTGATGTCCCTTTGGCCTAGGACCTGCATCTCACGATGCAGGTAATGATTTACAGGTTGATGATTCAGAGTGCTAGAATTCTCGTAGCAGCTTTTTGGTTATCCCTAATCCTTTCAGGGCATTATCATTACCTTATAGTCTTCAGTATTTTTAGACACTCAGTGTTTTCAATACTTTATTCGAGGCTTGATAGACTAAAGTAACAGTTAGACAGAGTCACGGGCTTTTCATGTTAACCAATGTTGCTACATATATGTTTCAAACTTATATTAGTGTTTCCACCTTTGATTTATATCATTTAGACTTTCAGTATATCAGCATGTGTTAGTTTATCTTCCGCATTCAGTATGTTATGATATCACATGTTGATTTAGCCAGCCAGTTGATTCGCTCGGTCACATGTTAGTCAGGCACCGAGTGACGTGTTACGTCCAGGCCCAGGTTCGGGATGTGGCAGGTTTCTTGAGGGATTTGAAGTCGAACGAGAAAAATACAAAAAATCAAAACATTCTAAAATCCAAAAATATGTCTTTTAGTTTATTTTATTTTGTTTCACTTTCTTAGGTAGTATAACAATTCTCCCTTGTTTTTTCTTTGTGTCGCGGTTCTTTTTCAAGGGTTTTACTTGAACCGGGTATAGTTAGTAATTTTTTAGTTTTATAGGAATAAAGAATCTTGTGTCACAATGCTAATTTGAAGCAATTTCCTTGACTACATATGCCTTGAGAGTGGTGAGTGCCTTAGTTTTGACGCCTAGGCTCAGTTCTTGACTTTAGATAAGTACCTTAAATTGGTTGATTGTGACTTTTCTTAACTGCTTTGACTAGAGAGTCGGGATAGATCCGATCCTAAGTGAGTTATGTGACAATGTGAGAGTGAGGTTTTGTTGATATTCTGTACGTGTCAGATTATGTCTAGAACATGCCCCGTGCATTTGCAAAGTGAAATAACAATCTTGTTCAGTCTAGGAAGTGATATAGACATTTCTTTGTGAGCCAATTATATGCATGTGACTTGCCTAATTATTGTGTATCCTAGTTAGCCCTCTTGAATCTGTAATCTTATTTTCTTTGGCAACCACACTACAAGCCTGACCCCTTTGATTGAATTGATTATCTGTTTGAACCGTTTACCTCTCTTGAACACTTGATATATTTATGAGCTTGTTAAAAGCTAAGTGGAGGTATGATTGGGTTTTTGAGTGGAACTATAGAAAAGGAGAAAGATGCATTGTTTGAAAGAAAAAATGTGAGAGCCACTTGTAGGGAATTGAAAAAAGAAGAAGAGAAAATCAGAATCTAGAAAGAGAATTTTTTTTGGTATTTGTATATATTATAAAGAAAATTATTCCTTGCTAGTGGTAAATCTTACTTTATCTGTGCTTAAAAAAATTGGGAGCTTGGTGTTAATATGATGTGAAGGTTGAGGTTTGGTTCAACGCAAGTATACAGTTTGAATTGTTAATGTATATGTAATAAAGTGCTTAGCGAGATATAACCACTATATCCAAATGTATCCTACCCGTCTCGCAGCCTAAATTACAGCCAAAATAAAGTCCTACTTGATCCTTGACTGAATGTGCTCAAGCCTATGGTACATTCTCTGTGGCGCGTGAATTTTATTTGTGAGAGTGAGTGAATTATTTTTATCTTGAGTTCCTATTTGTTCTTGAATTTTATTTTGTATGGAACTACTCTCTATTGTTTGTGTGAGGGCACATGATTTGCGAAGGTAAGGCAAAGTCTTTGACCACTGTGTTAGAGTAAGTGAGAAGGTTGTGAAAGATGCGTGGTGCTTTTGAGTCGAGTCTTGAGGCTAGGATGTTATGATATGGTGCTTAGACTATTTTAAATATTTTTGATATGATATGTTATGGAAGTTGTTTGATAAAAAGGTCGCCCCTACGTGAAGTGTAGTTTGATTGCTCTAGGACGAGCAATAATCTAAGTGTGGGGTATTGATGGTAGGCTAGAAACCCGTATTTTAGCCATAGTATTGCATTATAATTATTGCATTTTACGCGTGTTTGAGCTTAAACGATAGTGAATTACACTTATTACGTCTTTTATGCCTTGCAACAAATGATCCCGAGCTATTAAGGTAATTTGGAGTTAAATCGAACAAGTTGGAGCTTTGACATTTGAGTAGAGTCTAAGAAATTAAGTCGGGATCACGTTCGGGGATCGAGGACCAAGTCTTGATGTCAAAAAGTGGATGAAACAATTTACTCTGAGAAAAAGACACAACCGCACCGTATGGGGCGCCACACGACAGTGTAAAATTGGTCTGACAGGCATTTTGCAAGCTCTCTGAATATCCTCACAAGCGCACCGCATGGCGCAGCGGGGGGCGCGGAGCGGGTGTACAATTTTGTCAAAGTTATTTCCTGTTTCGGCTAGAAAAGGGTAGTTTCGTCCGGGAACGTTCCTATAGGGTATAAAAAGATAAAATCAAATACGTTTTGAAGGGACTTTGACCTACGAAAGATTGAAGAACCAACCAAGGCAAGAAGACTCAAGAATTCATCAAGATTTTAACCAACAATCGGTGCAATACGGGAGTTTGTATAGAAACATTAGCATTGATATTTTTATTGTTCTTAAACCTTATTGAGATGACCTTTTCCATTGCTATGGAGTAATTTCCATTAGGGAGTTGACAGATACTGTATTTTGATAACTTTATTAGGGATCCGATTCTTGATAATTGTTGGAATTAATTGATGAAGTTTTAATTAGTATTGTGAAGTTATTTATTATTTTTCTTAATCGAAAGAGGAGTTTGATATTGAATTTATTTACATCTTATGCTCTAGTTTAAATTCGTGATTCAAGTAGGTAATCGAAAGAGCCTCCTGAATTATTAATCGAACTAGAAAATAGGAAATTATTCGTGAGAATCTCCTTTAAGATCATAACCATCATTTTAGTGTTGCAACTGTTTACCGTGCTTCAATTGGATTAATTACTGAAAATAATATTTAATCAAAAGAGGAACATTAACTTCAAGTGTAATCTGATTATCTGTTGAATTCGTGAGAATCAACAATATTATATAGTGAAGTAACTCAAGAATTGGATCCCGAGTTAATTATCTTGCACCTGTCTAGTCAATTTCTCTCACTGATATTTCTTCGTTGCTCATCTGCTGTCTTTTCTGATAAATTGTTAATCGCTTAATTTTTAGTATTTAATCGTAGAAATAATCATCAAATCAAGTGTTAATTTTCGTAGATGGTAATCGACCGAAGATTATCCGAACACTATTTAAATCCAATCCCTGTGAAGAATATAATGAAACTATACTGTTTTTGACTAGCGTAGAATAACTTTGTGTTGTGTTTTACGCTCGCCATGCATGTCCAAAGACTATAAAATAAGCCTAATAACTTTAAAATATAAATAATTAAATTAGAGTAAAATTTAAGTTAATATATCAACTAAGATGATTAAGGAATTTTATGGGCAGATGTTCTTTCTTTGTTGAGTTGACAAAATATGATAAGAAAATTATCATTTTTAGGAACTTATACTTTTTCTTTTAACTTTTATTATTTAACTCAAGTATAAGTTTTAATATAATATTTATGTGTTTTTAAAAGAAAATTATGGTTATCGAAATAATTTACACGCGCGTTGCGCGTATCATAAAATTAGTAATAATAAAATGTATTTACTTTATTGTGTTCAAATAAGTAATTTATTTTAACTGACATTATGTACTCACTCGAATAGGAATCCTATACCTTTGAGATAACTACTGGAAAATGAAATTAAAGTAATTCTTAGAAAGTGAAGAGACTACACTAATAACTCTCAAGTAAGTGCTTGTCAAACACAAGAACTTCACGCCAATTACTTCCCATTTAATTAATTCTTTTAACATTTTGGAAGGTGAATTTAATATTTGGTAACAAAAGTAGTGTTTAGATAAGGGGTAAAAAATGTCTTTCAACTTTTAATGGATAGTTTGGTAAATATTTAACTTTATACTTAGGTTTTCTCACTTTTAATATAGTATGATTTGATGACGATGATATGATATATATATATATATATATATATATA
>AWOL01S0025538.1:22231-37280 GCA_000715115.1 Nicotiana otophora
AGTATATATATATATATATATATATATATATATATAGTATTTCTTATATCTTTTTCTTTTTTCAGTTAAGGAGAAAGTAAGTTGGACTCAACTGTAACAATATGTCTCTTGATCTGTCACGGCCCGAAATTTTCACCCTCAGGACCGTGATGACGCTTAATATTTCACTTGCTAGGCAAGCCAACGTTAGAATAGTTTTTAGCCATTTTTTATCAAATCAAATTAATTGATACCAATTAAACTGTAATAACTGAAATAGAATTGAAATAGAGTATGAAAAACCATAATAACTGCAATATTTAGATATAATCCAAGAACTGGTGTCACAAGTACGCGAGCGACTAGAATAATACAGATAATGGTCTGAATGAAAGTAAAGTTGCCTGAAATGAAATAACAACTAGGATAAGATAGAAGGGGACTTCAGGACTACGAACGCTGAGCAGCTGTACCTCAAGTCTCCAATCCGGCAATCAATCCGAACAATCTACTGACCACCGCTAGGACCGACTTCAAAATCTGCACAAGAGGTGTAGAGTGTAGTATGAGTACAACCGACCCAATGTACTCTGTAAGTGCCGAGCCTAACCTCGACGAAGTAGTGACGAGTCTAAGGCGGGTCACTTACAATAACGTATACGCAGTATAATAATAATTACAGGAAAGTAAGGCAGTTAACTTATAAAAATAAACTCAATCCTCGGAATCAGTAAAACCAGAAACACTATTACTCAGAATCTCGTATGAAAGCATCGAAAGCTAACACAGTACAACAATGAATACAAAACACACAATCCGTTGTGGCACGCAGCCCGATCCCACCGTACAAACATAATCCTCCCTTATTTTACTTGTTGCGGCGTGCAACCCGATCCCACCGTACAAACACAATCCTTCCTTATTTCACCATATCAATATCAATAATAACATGTAAAATACGTTGCGGCGCGCAACTCGATCCCACCAAATAATCAGAATCGATATCATATTCCTCCCTTATTTCACCATATCAAAATCACATCTAAAATCCGTTACGGCGTGCAACCCGATCCCACCATATCAATATCAATCCTCCTTTATTCCACCTGTTGCGGTGTGCAACCCGATCAATAAATAAAAATCAATAAATGTAATCAACTCAAATCATAAGAATCTCTATGATTCACAAATTGATGGTAGGCTATAATCTCATATTTTAGTCGCTTATTGCACTCTAATTCAATACACTTTATTTGTGTTGAGCTTTAATTAGTAGTGTTTTGCACCTATTTTGTGTTTTATGCCGTGTTGGAGTAATTTTCGAGTTATGTAGATGTTGTGGTGATAATTTGAGCTATTTGGAGTTCTGAAGTCTGAGTTGAAGCCCAAGCAATTAAGTCGGGATCACGTTCGGGAGTCGAAAACCAAGTTTGGACATCAAAACAAATGAGAAAATGAATTTACTGTGATAAAATTGCACTACTGCCCCGCGGGCCTCATAGTGCTAGTGCAATTTTCCTACCGCACCGCATGGGGTAAAAATTTTTGGAATTTACATTGCCATGGGGCGGCGCGAGGCACAGCGCGACAGTGCAAAATGTGGCCAGAAATTATTTTTTGGTATGTTCTGGAATTTCCTACATGCGCGCCGCATGAGGCGGCGCGGGGCGCGGTGCGGTAGCCCAAAAATGTTAGAGTGACGTCCCATTTCGGCTAAGAAAGATTAATTTCATTCGGGGTTTATTCGGAGATGGCTTAAATACACGAGAAAATACCATTTTCGGGACTTTTGACACATTTGCTACCTAAGGAGACTAAAGATTCTTGGGAAGAACACAAGCACAAGGATTTCATCATTCCTTCCTAACTCAAGATCCGAGTTTGGATTGAATTTTATTTTCCTATACTTTAGTTATATTTGTCAAGAACGTCTCCATGTCTATGGAGTAGTTCCTTTTGGGTTTTGATGGATTTGGTGTATTGATGATTGTTTGTAGATTATAACTCTATTTTTATGTATTTGAATCGTTTTGGAAGATTTAATTGTTGCATCTATATTCACTTGTTCATGTAATCGAGAGAGGCATAACTTATGATATCTTTGCATTATATTGTTGGTTGAGTTCATAGATTCTTCTAAGTAATCGAAGGAGGCTTGTTAAATCATTGATTATACCTAGTTAGGAAAATAATCGAAAGAGGTTTTCCTAAAAGCCGATCCACTACGCATTCTTGCACATTTTCACAGTGCTTAAATTTGATCATCTCGTGAGGTTAGGACCTAATCGAGAGTGGCATTTTTGCTGTATGTTTGAACTAATAATAGAGTGAATTCGAGAGACTCACTTTAATATTATAAGTGAATTATCTAAAGTTAGATCTCAAACAATTATCCTGCACCGATCCTGTAAAAACCCTATCCTCTCCCACTGGTAACCTTAGTTGCTTATTCCTTGCTTCGATAGTCACTCGTCAATAGCTGTAGATTTTAGATTCTTAGTTAAATTTAATTATTAATCATATAAATCTCAACTGTTGATCCTCCTGGATAGCAATCAAGCTAGAAACTACGAGAATACTATTTAAATCCAATCCCCGTGGACACGATCTTATACTATACTAAATCTTTGACTAGCGAGCACAATTAAAGTGTGTGTTTTGCGCTCGTCAAATTTTGGCGAATTTTGGCGATGTTACCGAGGATTGACAATCAATAGTGTTTGAAATAGTTTGTAGTGCTAATTCAAGAATTAGATTTTAATTTTTTATTTATTTATTGTTTTGTTATGTTAACTTCTCTTCAAGATTTTTTCAGAGCATATTTTTGATATTGAACTCTAAATATTGTAAAGATGGAGTACAACCAGCCTAAGAAAACGGTTGAAGAGTTAGCAGTTCAACATTGTCAGCGGTCTGCTGTGTGTTTTAAATGCAGTAAAAATCATCTATGGGTTAATTGTCAAGCAGGTAGGTATTCTTCCTGTGATTCATATTTTGAAAACTCTCACTCTGTTTCTAGTCCGTACAGGTATGAGGATTTATATGGGCACAATTCTGACTCTGGTTGGGATGAATACCCTTATTATGACTGCAATGAAAGTGAAGTGAGACAACCACCTCAAGGGGAGAATGGTAGTTTAGAAGAACTTATGTATAAATTCATAAATAAGGTGAAAGAGAGATTTACACAAGATGATGAAGTCACTAATAACCTAACAATGCAAGTGAATCAAATAATAAGTACACTTTCAGAAAGCTCATTGCATTGTGATGGTGAATATATGGAGGAGATACCCGGTGAGAATAAGCCTACCCGAGATGATGAACATCTACAGAGAGAGTTTTTCACTCTAGGAGAGGACTCTGTTTCAACTGAGATGATTGAAAATGAGGCTTTGGCGAATTACGAAGCAATAAAAGAAGAGTTCCAATCCCCATCCACGTATCCACATTTACAATTTTTAGTAGAAGAGAATGAAGAAGCATTGGTCTTGGACATACCACAAAAATATTCACATGACCTTTCTTCTTTATTTTCTTATTCTAACCTTGATCACGTGAATTTTATTTTTAGGGATTTACAAGAATATGCAGAGATTGATCTTGTGAATGAATGCAGAAACAAATTCAGGATAATTCTACAAGAACAATCCACCACTCAAAATGAGGCCAAGAAAGAAAGAAAATAGCGAGTCTTAGAAATATCCTTAGAGGAGTTTGGCCTGATGAGCTCCATAAAGAATCCCGAGGAGCGAAAATGAAGAATAAATTCCGAATTAGGGGTGGAATTCACAACTTCTCATAAACGGAAAAAGTTCAAAGGGATGTTTCTTTACCTCTTGCTTTTTTATTTGTGTATCATAGGGACATGCTACAATTTAAAGTATGGGGAGGGGATGTAAATATGTAAATAACTGTTTGTTTTAGTTTCTTGTGTGTGTTTTCATTTCTTTTGATTGAAATTTTTATTTCGTTTCTTGTGTGCGTTTTCGTTTCTTTTGATTGAAATTTGTAAAGTCAAAGAAAATAAATTATTTTTTTAGGTAGTATAATAGTTCCCCCTTAGTGTTTCTTTGTGCCGCGGTTCTTTTCCAATGATTTTGTTTAAATCAGGTGTAGTTAGTTTTATTTTAATTAGGAGTAGGAGATCTTATGCTGCGATTTTAAATGAAAGCAATATCTCTTGACTTTATTATGCCTTGAGAATAGTAAGTGTTTTAGCTGTGACGCTTATGCTTAGTTTCTGACTCTTGTATAAGTACCTTAAATTGTATGATCCTAACTTTGCTTAACTGCTTTGACTAGAGTGTCTTGATGAGTTCGATCCTGTGTGAGTTATGTGCCATGTGTGTGTGAGGTTTTGGGTATTCTGTGCATTACATTTGATGTCTAGAACTTGTCCCGTGTGTTTGCAAAGCAAAATAGTAGTTTTATTCAGTTTTGGAAGTGATATAGGCGTTTCTTTTTTGAGCCAGTTATATGTTGTTACCCACCTAATTGTTATGTATCCTAGTTGAACCCTTTGAGCCTGTAATCCTATTTCTTTGGCAGCCACATTACAAGTCTTACCTAATTATTTGAATTGACCATCTATTTGAACCTTCTTACCTCTCACGAGCACTTGAATTTGTTATGAACTTTGTAAAAGATATAGTGTGGGGTGTTGGTTTGGCTTTTGAGTGGAACTATTGAAATAAGGAGAAAGGTGCACTGTTTTGGAAAAAACAAATAAGAGCCACTTGAATTGTAAAAGAAAATGAAAAACATAGTTGAATGGTTGCGAAAAATGATTCCTTGATAGTGGTAATTCTTGAAGTAATTATGCGTAAAGAAGTAGGGAGTTGACATATATTGACGTGAATATGGAGTTATGGTTTGACATAAGTGTTGGTTTTGAATGGTTAAATTGTATGTATTAAAGTGCTTAGGGAGGTGTAGTCATGCTTATATCCAAATGTATCTTGCCCATCCCGCAGCTTATATTACAACCAAATAAAGTCCTACTAGATCCTTGACTGAATGAGCTCAATTAGTAGAGTAGTACATTACGGGCAAGCTTATGGTACGTCTTTTGTGGCACATGAATGTTACTTCTGAGAGTGCGTGAATCCTTTCTATCTTGAGTTCCGAATTATTCTTAAACTTTATTGTGTATGTAACTACTCTTTATTGTTGTGTGAGGGCACTTGATTCACGAAGGAAAGGTAATGTTGTTGACCTTTGTGTTAGAGTAAGTGAGCGGGTTGTGAAAAATGCGTGGTGATTTTGAGTCAAATCTTGAGGCGAGGATGTTATGGTATTTTGCTTAATCTGTTTTGATTATTCTTGGTGTGATGAGTTAGGAGAGTTGGTTTAAAAGGTCGTGTCTATGTGAGTTGTAGTTTGGTTGCTCGAGGACGAGCAATGATTTATGTGTGGGGTGTTGATGGTAGGCTATAATCCCGTATTTTAGTCGCTTATTGCACTCTAATTCAATGCACTTTACTTGTATTGTGCTTTAATTAGTAGTGTTTTTCACTTATTTTGTGTTTTATGCCACATAGGAGTGATTTCTGAGTTATGTAGATGTTGTGGAGCTAATTCGAGCTATTTGGAGCTTTGAAGTCTGAGTAGAATCCTAAGCAATTAAGCTTGTTCACGTTCAGGCATTGAAAACCAAGTCCGGACTTCAAAAATG
The DNA here is from genome assembly GCA_000715115.1 of Nicotiana otophora. Taxonomy (NCBI): domain Eukaryota; kingdom Viridiplantae; phylum Streptophyta; class Magnoliopsida; order Solanales; family Solanaceae; genus Nicotiana; species Nicotiana otophora. Next base: position 27,888 of record AWOL01S0025538.1, read on the forward strand.
AGAAAACGAATTTACTCTGAGAAAATTGCACTACCGCCACGCGGGCCTCATAGCGCTGGTGCAATTTTCTTACAAAGTGAAAAAAACTCAATTTCTGGTCAAATTTACACTGCCGCGCCGCATGGAGCAATGCGAGGCGCGGCAGTGCAAAAAGTGGCCAGAAATGATTTTTTCTTACGTTCTGGAATTTCCTACATGCGCGTCGGATGGGGCGTCGCAGTAGCCCAAAAGTGTTAGAGTGACGTCCTATTTCAGCTAAGAAAGGGTAATTTCATCTAGGGTTTATTGGGAGATGGCTTAAACACACGAGAAAACACCATTTTCAAGACTTTTGAACCATTTTCGACTTAAGGAGGCTAGCTGTCACGCCCCAAAACCGAGGAGCGCAACCGAGTGAACCCGATCGAGCAAGCCTGTTAGATTTCCTTCTACCCAAACTCATCCACGAATGGAGATAATACATATTTTCATTAATTAGACAAAAACATGACCATATCTACAATACCAATTCATTACCAATAGTTTTCATCATTTTAAAGTTTTAAATAGAACGAGTAATACAACCACAACACAACATAGTTTGACTTTCCCAGCACCAATACACAACTCACACTATGTCTACGGAGCCTCTATAGATAAAGAAGAGTACAATGATAATACCGGCAACAAGGCCCCGACTATATCTCAAACAGAATATAGAAGAACAAAAGATACATGACCCCAGGGTTAAGTGGGGTTCACCAAGTCAGCTGGGAAGAAGGTGTACTGCTATCACTGATCAATATCTCCAGCTGTGGAACCACCTGCATCCATTTAAAGATGCAGCGCCCCAGGCAAAAAGGGACGTTAGTACCGTCGAATAGTACTAGTATGAAAACCAAACACCAATTTAAGAATTTAGAAATATAATATGAATATGATTAATCAGGGCGGCAATAGAATAATATAGATAACCATTTAAACCAGAGCAAGCTTATTAAGACCTATCAATAACATTTATAGGATTTACGATGAGATCCTTTGTAACCATCTTCACACAAAGTGGCCCCGCCGCCTCACCCGATGTATATAGGTGGAGGTGTAAGCACAATACCACAACTCTACTCAAGCGGCCCTGCCTCCTCACCCCAATGTATACGGGTGGAGGTATAACCACAGTACCAAGAACCTACACAAAGAGGCTATGCCGCCTCACCTCAATGGATGCGGGTGGAAATACATCAACGATACCAATACCAATATAAAGCGGCTATGCCACCTCACCCCAATATATATGTGGGTGGTGGTGCCATAACAATACCAAAACTATACACAAAGCGTCGTACCGCCTCACCCTAATGTATGTGGGTGGAGGTGCAGTCCCACAATACTATAATCCCTACACAAAGCGGTCATGCCTCCTCACCCCAATATATGCGGGTGGAGGTATATCACAATCACATTCTCTGCACAACTTGGCATAATAACTTTCACATAAATCGCGACTTTAAATTATAACATATGGATACACAATCAATAGTTTGGAACACATCCTCAATTTAAAATGCAATATGATAAGAGCATTTGAAACACGAATTGAACATATATATTTATCACAAAACTTATCGGAATACTCGATTTGTAATCAACATCTTGAAACTTACAAGGATAATGGGAATTCCAATTCTTAAAGAAGGGTTTAGCCAACATACCTCAATGGAGCTTCTTTAAACTCTAAAATATTCCGAAATTCTTAGCAACTTCAATCTATTTAAAAATATAACAAATTGAACCAAAATTAGGAAGATGCTCATGGTTCTAGCTCATTTGAGCATTTTATCAAACACTAGGTGTGCATTAAGGTTTCAAGGTCCTTTTATGGAGGATTCCATCATCCCACAACCCAATCTTTACCATTCCTAGCTCAACAATCTTCCTACACCCTTTGATAATAGATGCATGTAAAACAAACAACTCTCAGGCCCAAATATTATCTTGCTAATTACCCGTTTCTAGACAAAATTCAAAATTGAGGGTTAGGGTGTAAAATCTTACCTCTAGGATGAAGACCTAGCGAGTTTCCCTTCTTAATCTTTCAAAACATGAGCAAGAATTGAAGAACAATTATTCAAATACACCTTCTCACTCTAGGGCACTCTTTCTCACTTTAAATGTCAGATTATAGCTCAAAAATGGCCCAAAGAGTGTATTTAACGAAATAGGGTCGGGTTTTAAAAACGCAAAAATGTAGTTCCGGAACAGGTTCTGCGATCGCATATGCGATCGCATAATCAATATACGGACCGCATATCTGTCACATAATGGCTGACCAAAACGACCAAAAATCTATCTGTGTTTGCGGTCCGCATAATTGTTCTGCGGTCGCATAGTCGACCGCATAATTGTTTCCAGACTGACCCTCTCCTGCCTCACTTTTGCGGCCATTATGCGGCCCGCAGAGTGATGCTGCTGTCACGCCCCAACCTCGGGAAGCGCAACCGGCGCTCAACCGAGTGAACCCGATCGAGCAAGCCTATTAAACCTTTCCTACCCAACTCATTCATAATCCAAAAAGGGATCGCATCGTAAAACAGGGGAGAGATCAGTTATATAAATATATAAATGTTGTTAGTTCATCTTTCCTTATATACATTAGGCCATAGTTGAGTTCCCAAAATACAACTCGATCCAACGACCACCCCAACATACATACATGACCCACTTAAATGTCTACGGAGCCTCTAAGAGTACAAAAGAGCAACATGACAATGCCGGCAACAAGGCCCCGGCTATACCTCAAAATATGAAAACTTATACAAAAGAAGGACTACATGACCCCTGGGAGAAATGGGGCTCACCAAGACTCCTGTGAGGAGAGAAAGAGAGCACCACTATTTGCGGTCGGCACTATCTACGATGGAACTACCTACATCCATTCAAAGATGTAGCGCCCTGGTAAAAGGGACGTTAGTACTGTCGAATAGTACTAGTATGTAAGGCAAACACCAATCTTAGTAGAATGAACAGTGAAACAAAGAGAACGCAGTCATAATAATCAATAAGAGTTTCATAGAAATACAAAGAAAACACCAAGTAAGGGTCACATAGTTTCCAATTCAATCTTTCCATTTTTTTAGATTAATAATCGTTAGTGCCAAAGCCACAACTCACAATACCACCGTGGTTTTACACGGAGTCCGGTCTCGGTCCAAATGGCTAAGCCATCTCAAGTGAGACATATCCATATCCACAATGTAAATCAATAATTCCAACACAAATGCCACCATATATACAGCATGGTGTCCGATCTCGGCCCGATCGGCTAAGCCATCTCACTTGAGACATAACCTCTTTCAATTGTTCACTAAATTCACATTTCTTTCCCATCTTTAGTTACATGGCACAAACATCCTCATTTATTAAGTAGTTCTTGGAACTTGGGAACATTTTACAATTCCAGTCTTTTCCCTTTTTATCCGTTCAAATAACATCATCACATAAGGCATTGCACACATAAGGGAAGGATCTTGGAAACAAAATAATTACGTTCTCAAATAGCATGATGACATGGTGACCATATAAAACAATTAGGGAACATGAATCTTTAGATCCAACACACTAAGGCAAACAATTCTAGTATGATAAAGTTAGAACTTACACCCATCATTCGGACACCAGGAGTTCGATTCTAGGAAGAAAAGAGTTAGCCATACACACCTCAATTGCACTTCTTTAGACTCTACAATTATCCGGAACCCTTAGCAACCACAATCTATTTTAGCAATATATAAATTGAACCCAGAATTAGGAAAACGTTCATGGTTCTAGCTCACTTTTTCCCCACACTCTTTATCACTCATGCATGCAAGATAAACCTCCCTCATACCCATGAAGTATCACCCTAGTACCCCATTATAGCTATGTTTGAAATTAAGAGTTAGGATGATGAACACTTACCTTTTAGGGTGAAGAATTTTGGTGCTCTACGTGAATATTTCCAAGGCTTTGAGTGATGGTTGAAGATCAATTTGATGAAAAATTAGGCCCTCCCTCTAGAACCCTCTCTCTCACTCTAGAAATATCAGAAATGAGCTTCAAAATAGACTAAATGGGTGTTTAAACGAAATGGGGGTCGGGTTTTAAATTAAGAAAAATGTTGCCCCGACACAGGTCTGCGGTCGCAATAATGGTTATGCAGTCCGCAAAGTGACCGCAGAAATGGCCCTCAGGGGCCTAAACATTCGGCTCAGGTATGCAACCAGTATGCGGTCCGCATACTTGTTATGCGATCGTATAATGCACCGTAGAACTCCCTCCGCAGAAACCCAAGAGCAATTATGCGACCGATATGTGGTCCGCATATCGATCGCAAAACTGACCTCAAATTGGCCAAACTTACTGCTTCACTCTACGGCCATTATGCGGTCCGCAGAGTGATTATGCGGCTGCATAATGGGCCACAGAAACGCTACTACTGCGAAACTCCGAGTTTTTGGTTAAACTTTTTACGGGCCCTTACATCCTCCCCCACTTAAGATCATTCGTCCTCGAATGAGGATCAAGGTTCACTTAATACAGCTTCAGTTATGCCACATACCATCAGCCTCAAATTTTTCCTAACTTCCTAATTTTCTGAAAATTTCGCCAGAGTTTCCTTTGTATTTAGGCCTATCCACCTATCAGAGAGCCCCCGAAGCACACCTTAGCAACATATATAGAATTAAATGACACAACAAAATGCAAAATAACACCAACCGAAGCCTCACGGGGGACATATAGCTAGAAAGGAGCGTCTTTATATTAGCTTAACAAGTGATACAAACTTTAGGGGAAACAACTTGATAGAACTATTACATGGCTATTCAAACAAATGAGGGTACTTTTCTTTCATTTCATTCTTGGCTTCCCAAGTAGCTTCTTCGACTTGTTGGTTTTGCCGTAACACCTTCACGGATGCAATTTCTTTGTTTCTCAACTTTCGGACCTACCTATCAAGAATAGCAACCGGAATTTCTTCATATGAAATTCTTCACTAACCTCGATGGTCTCAACAGGCACAATAGCAGACGGATCTGCAACTACCTTCTTCAACATGGACACATGGAATACCGGGCGTACTAATGACATCTCAGGTGGTAGTTCAAGCTTGTACACCACCTGACCTATCCTTTGAATGCTTCTATACGGCCCGACATACCTTGTACTTAATTTCCCTTTCTTTCCAAACCGCATGATCCCCTTCATGGGAGATACCTTTAAGAACACCCAATCATCTTCTTTGAACTTTAAGTCTCTGCGACGAACATCTGAGTAGGAGTTTTGATGACTCTGAGCATTTTTCAACTGTTCTTTTATGATCTTAACCTTTTCCATAGCCTAATGCACAAGGTCTGGTACTATTAGTTCAACTTCTCCAACCTCGAACCACCCAATCGGCGATCTACATCTTCTACCATACAGGGTTTCAAACGGCGTCATCTGAATACTGGCATGGAAGCTGTTGTTATAAAAAAATTCTATGAGTGGCAAATGATCATCCCAGCTACCCTTGAAGTCAAGCACACACGCACGCAACATGTCCTCAAGCGTCTAAATAGTCCGCTCTTCTTACCCGTCCATCTGTGGATGGAAAGCCGTGCTAAGATTTACTTGCGTACCCAAACCTTGTTGAAACTTCTTCTAGAAATTAGCTGTTAATTGGGCCTTCGATCGGAAATGATGGAAACTGGAGTGCCATGAAGCCTGACTATTTTCTTGATATACAATTGAGCATATTGTTCCGCAGTGTCAGTGGATTTAACCGGGAAAAAGTGAGCTGATTTCGTGAGTCGATCCACGATCACCCAAATTGAATCAAACTTACGCGGAGTGCGCGATAACCATACCACAAAATCTATGTTGTTCATTTCCCATTTCCACATTGGAATTCTATACTCTGAGCTAACCCACCGGGACTTTGATGCTCGGCCTTCACTTGTTAACAGTTTGAAAATTTTGCCACAAAGTCCGCCACACCCTCTTCATGTCATTCCACCAGTAAACTTCGTTTAGATCATGATACATTTTTGTAGAGCCTGGGTGCACGGAATATCTAGAAGTATTTGTTTCTGCCATGATTCTTTCCCGAAGACCATCTACGTTTGGAACACATAGTCGTCCTTGGTACCATAATGTACCATCATCCATGCCAAGAGAAACAGTTGTAGTCTTATGTTTATGAATCCCTTCCTTCAGTTGCACCAACACTGGATCACTGTATTGCTTCTCCTTGACCTCCGTCACAAGCGATGATTCTGCCCTATTCCGCACAATCACTCCCCATTCAGTAGAGTCCGTAATACGAACAACCAAACCGGCCAACTGGTGAACCTCCCGGGCCAAAGGCCTTTGACATACCTTCAAGTGAGCCAAACTACCCATAGATTTACGAGTAAGAGCATCCGCCACCACATTAGCCTTCCCCGGATGATACAAAATGTCGATGTCATAATCTTTAAGCAACTCAAGCCACCTTCTATGCCTTAAGTTTAATTCTTTCTGCTTGAAAATGTATTGGAGACTTTTGTGGTCCGTGAATACATCTACATGGACTCCATAAAAATAATGACGCCAAACTTTTAATGCAAAAACCACCGCCGCAAGCTCTAATACATGAGTTGGATAGTTCTTTTCATGATTCTTAAGTTGCCTCAAAGCATATGCTATAACCTTACCATGTTGCATTAATACACACCCATGACCGATCCTTGAAGCATCGCAATACACCATAAACCCCTCAGTACCCTCTGGCAGGGTCAATACCAGCGCAGAAGTCAATCTTGATTTCAATTCCTGAAAGCTCCTTTCACAAGCATCGGACCACTGGAACTTAACCGCCTTTTGCGTCAATTTAGTCAATGGAGAGGCAAGAGTGGAGAACCCCTCCACTAACCTACTATAATACCCAGCCAAACCCAAGAAACTACGGATCTCTGTTGGAGTAGTAGGTCTATGCCAATCCTTCACCGCCGCAATCATTTGAGGATCAACCTTAATTTCTTCTCCGGAGACGACATGACCCAGGAATGTAACAGATTCAAGCCAAAATTTACATTTCGAGAGCTTTGCATACAAGTGGTGGTGATGAAGAGTCTACAGAACTGCCCTGAGGTGGTCAGCGTGATCCTCTCAACTTCATGAATATACAAGGATGTCGTCAATGAATACTATGACAAAAGAGTCAAGAAACAGCCTGAAGACTCGATTCATAAGATCCATGAAAGCTGCCGGGGCATTTATTAGCCCGAAAGACATTACCAAAAATTCAAAGTGCCCATACCGGGTTCTGAAAGCTATTTTTGGAATATCCTGCACCCTTACCTTCAATTGATGGTACCCGGACTGCAAATCAAGTTTGGAGAAGAACTTAGCACCTTGTAATTGGTCGAACAAATCATCTATTCTAGGCAATGGGTATTTGTTTTTGATTGTGACTTTGTTGAGTTGCCGGTAATCAATATACATATGCAACGATCCATAACCGGTGCGCCCCAAGGCGACACACTCGGTCGGATAAAACCTTTCTCTAGCAAATTCCTCAGTTGTTCCTTTAGCTCTTTTAATTCTGCCGGCGCCATTCTATAAGGTGGAGTGGATATAGGCTGCGTGATTGGCATCATGCTAATCCCAAAATCAATCTCCATGTCTGGAGGTATTCCAGGGAGCTCATCCGGAAAAACATTGGGGAAATCATTCACAATTGGTACAGATTCAAGGGTAGGCACCTCAGCAGTGGTGTCCGTCACTCGGACCAAATGATAAATATACCCCTTTATGATCATCTTTGTGGCCTTAAGGTAAGAAATAAACCTACCTTTTGGCATAACATTATTCTCCTCCCACTCAATAGTTGGCTCATTAGGAAACTCAAGCCTCATAATTCTGGTCCGACAGTTAAGTTTGGAAAAACATGAATAGAGCCAATCCATTCCCATTATTACATCAAAATCAATCATCCATAGTTCAATAAGATCGGCCATGGTATCCCGACCACACACCGTGACAACACAATCCCTATAAATCTGTGCGGCCATAATAGACTCACCAACCATAGTAGATATAGAGAACGGCTCATGAAGCTGTTCTGGTTCTATCCCGAAGCTCGTAGCAACATAAGGAGTAACATAGGACAAAGAAGATTCGGGATCAATAAGGGTATACACATCATGAGATTGAACATTCAATATACCTGTGATGACATCTGGGGAAGCCTCTACACTCTGTCGACCACTCATAGCATAGAATCGGCTGGCTCCTCCCGAAGTTTGTGCACCACCCCTAGCTATACCACGCCCTGCGGGTGCTGAAGAGCCTCGAGCTGGAGGGTGTGCTGAAGATGTGGCAGCTGTAGGACTGGATGACTGAGTTGTACCCCTGCCTGTACCCTGACAAGATGCACGACACTCCCTCTGAATATAACCTCTTATTCCGCATCCGTAACATACTGGCATGTCCAGGTAGTAGACTCTCGAATGTATCATCCCACACTTAGGGCATGGGGCCCTCTGCTGCTGCTCAAATCTCCCTCCTGATCGACCCTGATGGTGGGACCCCCTGCTGCCCTGACCGGGCCTAAAGCTACTCCCCTGCTGCTGGCCGTGCCCTGATGGTGGGGCATTAGCTGAAAACTGAGCATAAGACTGGGATGGCCTTGATGATCCTCCCTGAAAAGCTGATCTCCCACCTCCGAATGAATCCTCAAGGTTGCCCGCTGATCGGGCCCTACTACTACTTTCCCGTTCCATCATGAGCTTTAACTTTCGAGCCTCCGTAGCTTGGGCAAATGTCACCATCCTTCCATAGTTCATGTCAGAATTTAGAGCAGCTGTGGCAGTCTCATTAATAACCAAAGGGTTAAGGCCCTGCAAAAATTGGCGCACTCTTGCCTCCATAGTCGGCATCATATGAACAGCATACTTCGACAGGCGCACGAACTCCATGGGATACTCCCACACATTCCTACTACCCTGTTTAAGGGTCTCAAACTCCACAGCATGGTCTGCCTTAGTCTCGGCAGGCAAGAAATGGTCCATGAAGGCATCCGCGAACTCACTCCATCTCGCCGGAGGGCTCCCCTCGTCACGGGAATCTTCCCACATCTCAAACCAGAAATATGCCACCCCTTTCAGACGATAAGAGGCCAACTCTACTCCCCCTACTTCAGTAGCACGCATAACTCGGAGAGTCTTATGCATCTCATCAATGCAATCCTGAGGGTCTACCCGGGATCAGTACCTGTGAACACTGGAGGGTCTAACTGAAGAAACCTGTTTACCCTGGAACCAGAAGAATCCTCTTGGGAGCTAAATAAAGTGGGTGCAACATTTGACCTGTGGGCCTGAGAAGCTACTAACTGAGTCAGCATCTGAATAGCTC
>AWOL01S0025540.1:0-10703 GCA_000715115.1 Nicotiana otophora
GGCATAGCAGGAACCACATAATCCTGAGCAACAGCAACCGGCTGGGCTGGTGGTAGCTCTGGTATCTGAAGTCCCTGAATAACCTGCTCTGGTGTGCGAGCGACGGGAGTCTGGGTGCCTCCCCTAGCTTGAGTAGTGGTTGCAGCTGTCGAAATAGAGACCGCCTGAGCAAGGCCAGTACACGCTGTCAGAATCTGAGTTAGGGCCTCCTGCAGGCCTGGAATCACAATAGGCACAGGTGGTGCCTGAGCTGGTGCATCAACAACTGGAACTTGGTCCTGATCTGGGACAACCGGTGATTCTGTAGGTACCAACTATTGTACGGGCTGCACCTCTTCCCCTACCACAACCTCTACCATAGCCTCGGCCTCTCGCGGCTTTGGCTGGTAGTACTGGTGGCTAGCCTTCCTGACCGGTAGTACGAGTCCCCACCATTTGTGAGAGAATGAAACAACAAATGTTTAGTTACTAGAATCAACATATTCGCATGACAAGAATTCAAGAATGTGGAGTTTCCTAAAGGTTCTGCATCCTCCTAAAGATAAGTACAGATGTCTCTGTACCGATCCGCAAGAATCTACTAAACCCGCTCATGACTCGTGAGACCTATGTAACCGAGGCTCGGATACCAATCTGTCACGACCCAAAACTAACCCCTGTCGTGATGGCGCCTATCGTGGAACTAGGCAAGCCGACTCATTTCCAAAACAAACCGATATTTTCATTTTAAAGATAATTTCAAGGTTATTTGTCATAAAACCTCCATTAAAAGATTTCAAATCAAAGAAAAATAGAAGTGCGGAAAAGAAAAGCCCGATATCGAGGTGTCACTAGTCATGAGCATACACTACAATCTGTCTAACAATATCAAGGCTAACTCAGCCCGAAAAATAGCTAAATACAACTAGAGGAAGATAAGAGGGAGAAGAGCAGGGGCTGCGATCGCCAAACAGCTACCTTGCTATCTCCAAGAAAATCTGCAACTAGAACACTCAATAACCGCTACCGTGTCCAGCTATACCTGAATCCGCACACAAGGTGCAGGGAGTAATGTGAGTACGCCAACTCAGTAAGTAACAACAATAAATAAAGACTGAGCAGTAGTGACGAGCAATAAAGCATATAACATTCATATCAGGAAATCTCAGTAAAATACCACATGCTTTTAAAATTCAGGATTTGAATCAAACATCACGTTTAAACCCAGTTCCAGTAAAAATCATTTAAAGACATTTTTCCAATCAAACAAAGGCTCAATGCAAAGGTGAGCAAAAATGATGAAATCATAAATAGCCCCTCGGGCAAAACATCACTCATATACAGCCCCTCGGGCAAACCTCACAGTCACTCGTGCCACTCGCGCATACATCACAATCACTCTTGCCACTCGGGCATAACTCATAATCGCTCATGCCTCCCAGTCACTCGGCACTCGCACTTAGCAGGTACCTGCGTTCACTGGGGGTGTGTACAGACTCCGAAGAGGCTATTTCAACCCGAGCGCTATAATCTGCACGGACAACTCACGTGCCAAAATAATAAAGTATGTTGCAGGAGGGCAGCCCCGATCCACACTCATCCTCACAAATCAGGCCTTCGGCCTCACTCAATCATAAATATACTGCAGGCGGGCAGCCCCGATCCACACGCATCCTCACAAATTAGGCACTCGGCCTCACTCAGTCATAAACCTCTCAAGCCTCTCGGGAATTTCAATAAAACAGGGCATTTGACCCAAAATATTTATATGCATCAAAATAGAGTTATAAAACTAAGTTATGCGGTAAACAAGTATAAACATGACTGATTATAGATTTTCAATCGAAAACAATGAGAGGATGGTAAGAAATAGCCCCTAAGGGTCCAAACAACTTTGGCGCAACTCGCAAACATGGCATTCACCCCAATTTACAGAAATTCTTTCTAAAACATATAAGTATCATATGGTTTTTACAAAGTATGCAACTTTACAGTTAATACGGGACGGACCAAGTCACAAATCCCCAACAGTGCATGCCCACACGCCCGTCACCTAGTATGTGCGTCACTTCAAAATAGTAGAATAATACAAAATCCGGGGTTTCATACCCTCAGGACTAGATTTACAATCGTTACTTACCTCAAAACGTGAAACTTTTTACTCTGCTATGCCTTTGCCTCACAAATCGGCCTCCGAATGCCTCGAATCTAGTCACAAATAATTTGTTTCAGTCAATAAAATTTATTGGAATTAATTCCATAAGCAAATACTAATATTTCATCAAAATCCAAAATTTAGCTCAAACATCGCATATAGGGCCCACGTCTCGGAACCCGACAAAAGTTACAAAATTCGAATGCCTATTCAACCACGAGTCTACCCATACATATTTTACCAAAATTCGACCTCAATTCGACCCTCAAATCTACAAATCTTATTTCCAAATTTTTAAGTTCCAATCTCCAATTTACACCTCAAAATCATGTAATCTAATCGGATTATTTGATGATAATTAAATATTATGGAGTAGAAATGACCGCAAGGGACTTACCTCAAGTTTTCCTTGAAAATATATCAAACATCTCCTCTCCCCAAGCTCCAATTTGTCAAAAATGGCAAAATAGGACGAAGTCCCTATTTTTTATATTCTGCCCCGACAACCTCGGTTCTGCCTTGATTTTTGCCTTCGATCGAGGTCCTCGATCCTGGCCCTTGATCGTGGTTCTCGATCCTAGGCCTTCGATCATTTCTTCGACCGTGACCCTCGACCATGGGCTCGATCATGGCTTCAATCATGGCCCTTGACTCTGGGCTCGATCATGGCTTCCATCATGGCCCTCGACCCTGGGCTCGATCTGGGCTCACATCTGGGCTCAATTTCTGGGCTTGAATCTGGCAGAAGAAATTTCCAACAGAAGGAAATTGCAACAGTTGTTGTAGTTCAATTTTTGATCCGTTAACCATCAGAAACTCACCCGAGGCTCTCGGGACCTCAACCAAATATACCAACAAGTCCTAAAACATCATACAAACTTAGTTGAATCCTCAAATAACCTCAAACAATGCTAAAACCTCGAATTACACCCCAATTCAAGCCTAATGAACTTTGAAATTTCTAATTTCTACAAACAACTCCGGAATCTATCAAATCACGTCTGATTGACCTCAAATTTTGTACACAAGTCCTAAATGACATAACAGAGGTATTCCAATTTTCAGAATCAGATTCCAACCCCGATATCAAAAAGTTAACCCCCCGGTCAAACTTCTCAAAAATAAAAGTTTCGGCATTTCAAGCCTAATTCCTCTACCGACTTCCAAATAATATTTCGGATATGATCCTAAGCTCAAAATCACCATACGGAGCTATTGGAAACATCAAAATTCAAATTCGAGGTCGTTTACACATAGGTCCATATCCGATCCACTTTTCTAACTTATAATTTTTAATTATGAGACTAAGTATCTGATTTCACTCCGAGTTCCTTACGGACCTAAACCAACTAACCCTATATAACATAATATAGCTGAATAACAAAACAATAAGTAGGAATGGGGAAAACGGGGTTATAATTCTCGAAACGACCGGACGGGTCGTTACAAATATATTCGTATTGTGATTTATGACTTGTGCGTAAAGTTTGGCGTCATTCCGGAAAGTTTAGTGTGATTCATACGCGCTCGACTAAGTTTGAATATTTAAAGAAAGGTTTCGATCCTCGATTCATAATTTTGATTTTGTTTGACGTGGTTTGAGGTTTCGACTAAGTCCGTATCGTGTTTTGGGATGTGTTGGTATGTCTGGACGGGGTCCTGGGGGCCTCGGCTGCAAATTAGATTGGAAACAGATCGAGCTTGGGCTTGGAAAAATTGCTGAGGCACCTGAGATCTGGTGCAATCGCACCTGCGTGGAAAAGGCCGCAAGTGCGAGCTTGCAGAAGTGACCAAAAGGGTCACAGAAGCGGAGGGGGAGTGAGGCTGGCTGGATTCGCAGGTGCGAGAAAATCCACCGCACCTACGACCCCGCAGGTGTGGGCTGTTGGACGCAGAAGTGAAATGGGGGAAGGGGAGGCAGTTCCGTAGAAGCTGAGGAACGGGCACAAGTGCATCTTCGTAGGTGCAATTGCCTGCCCGCAACAGCAGAGGAGCAGAGGTTTAAAGGGAACCGCAGAAGCGGAGCTTCTGGCCGTACATGCGGAACCGCAGAAGCGGTCAAGTGACCGCATGTGTGATGATCGCTCAGCAGAAGACTTGTTTAAGTACGTGTGTTAAGCTCATTTTTATTTCATTTCTTTCATGGGTGCCGGCCTTGGAGTGATTTTGGAGAGCGACTTTCATCATCAAACATGAGGTAAGTAATTTCTACAAGTGGAGAGTTAAATATATGAATTAGGGCTTGTAAATACATGAAAAATTATGGAAATTGTGGGATTTTAAAAGAAAACCTAGAAATTGGTATTTTTGAATTTTTACCACGAAATTGGACATGGAATTGGGAATAAATCATATATTTGAGTTCGTAATGTTATGGGTAAAGTTTATCTTCGAAAAATTCAGAATCCAGGCACGTGGGTCCGAGAGTTTACTTTATATACTTTTCGAGAAGAGTTGGGAATTGTTATAAATTGTTAAATTGTAAGAATGGGAGTATATTTTGATTGATTTGCACGTTGTTTGACTAGTTACAGAACGACTGGCTTGGAGTTGGTGCGGGTTATAGAACTTCGGAGCGAGGTAAGTCATGTCTAACCTTGTGAGGGGGAAACTACCCCCTAAGTGATATAATTGCTATGTGATACTAGTTGTGGGTGCTACGTATGCACGAGGTGACGAGAGTCCGTACGTACCTAAAGCATGTTTTTGTCCGAGTAGACTTAGGACCTTATCATGTAATATTTGAATTATTTGAAATCATTATGCTAGCTTAATTACTTAAACTTATAATTGAAATTGATTTAGAAATAAATATATGTACACTAGGCCGGGCCTTATCACCTTGAGTTGTTGGCTAATTATTTGAGAAACGGTAAAGATTTTATTCACTTTGTACTCATGTGCTATATTGTAGGCACGTGTCTCATGATTCGATAACTTCCTCCCTTTCTTGTGGAGTAGGCCGAACACCTCGTCAGTATAATAGTTACATCTATGGTTCGTGCCGCTCGACCCTCGGCAGTGTACACATTTTTCTAGATCGGGCCGAACGATCTCGGCATAATCGTGTGATATATCGATGGTAGTCTGAACATTCATGAGAGTATCCTTCCACTGATGCCCGACATTTTACATGGTACTTCTTATCCTTTTGTTTCTGATACTTGATACATCTGAATTGATGAGGTAGAATATAAGACTGAGAAATTCATACTTTAAATGAAATATTTGGAAGATTAGGTAACTTATAGATTTATCCTATTATGGTTGTGTGCTTCACATCTGTTTATGGTTTTATTATATTTCTTGTTGGACCTCTAGTAAGTGTCGATGTCGACCCCTCGTCACTACTTCTCCGGGATTAGGGTAGATACTTACTGGGTACGTGTTAATTTACAAACTCATGGTGCACTTCTGCAGTAAATTTGCAGGATCTGACAGGTTCATTTGGTGATCATCTTGGTGAGCTGCATTCCAGGCTACGCATTGTAGTCTACAAAGTCTCCATCGTACTATTTATTTTATCCTGTCTTATTTACATTCTAGACAGATGTTGTATTATTATCGTACTCCCTAGAAAATGCTCATGTACTTGTAACATAAGGTTTTGGGATATACTAGTTGATACTCACGGTTCTGTATATTATTATCGCCTTTCATTTTTCTTATAAAATTCAAATTTCGTACATGCTCGTGGATTTAAAAGTGTAAATTTCCTTCTTATTAAAAACTTATGATTTCGAAGGTAATAAAATAGGTAACTAAATTGATAAATCACCAATGGCTTGCCCGACGGAGGCATTAGGCGCCATCACAACCTATAGTAGAGTTTGGGTTGTGACAGCTTAGTATCAGAACTCTAGTCACTTGGGTCTCACGAGTCATGATAAAGTCTAGTAAGGTCTTGCAGATCGATGCAGAAACGTCTGTACTTATTTTTGAGAGGCAACAGGGTTGTTAGGAGCACTTCCCTTCTTGATTCCTCTTTGTGCGATTTGATTCCTTTGAGGCTTGTGCCTTTATTTCCTTCATACTCAATCTTATGTGACATGGAGAACTTGTTATCAATTAGGCATCGAGGAGTTGTAGTGGTACTATAGACGTGGTGCAAGATGTTTTTCCCTGCGTATTCAGGCAGGCTTTTATCGTCGCAATGCGAAAGGATGTTCTGTCATTTCAGCTCAGCAACTGTATTTCCGATGGTTTTGAGGCTATGCACAGATTGCTATGATGTTCATGCATTGTTATGGCACAGTATTGATGTAATGGTGGGGTGCTCGTTTATGCGTTGAGGCAGTGAATGACTTGAAAGGGGGGTTTCTCAGCGCATGACTTAATAATGTTATAAGCTGCATCAACATGAGTCCTCTAGTAGATTAAAGCTTTTTGGACAAACGAGTTAACCAACGAATGTTAACATGAAAGTAGAAAAAGATAAAGTTATATAAGTTGTAGAATCAGATTGTAATAGGGCCACGCGATAGTGGTACACATCCTAGGATTGACATGAACTTCCTAAAGCTAAGGGAAGTACGATATGAGTAATGAATGTAAGAAGTGGTTTAAAGGAAACGAATTAACAAATACGAATCTAAGGGTCTATTGGAAACAAACTCTCTATCCTCACAGGGTAGGGGTAAGGTCTGCGTACACACTACCCTCCCTAGCCCTCACATTGTGGGATAATACTGGGTATGC
The DNA here is from genome assembly GCA_000715115.1 of Nicotiana otophora. Classification (NCBI taxonomy): domain Eukaryota; kingdom Viridiplantae; phylum Streptophyta; class Magnoliopsida; order Solanales; family Solanaceae; genus Nicotiana; species Nicotiana otophora. The sequence continues at coordinate 6,833 of AWOL01S0025540.1, forward strand.
TATTGTTGTTGTTGTTGTTTAATTAACAAATACGAATATTGAGTTATAGTGAGTACTAGACGAGTCTATTTTTTAATAAGTATGAGTACCTAGGTTATATATTTTTGATTGCTGAATGTTGTTTGATGTTCCATATACAAAAATGCGGGACCTATGGGCGGTCACTTGTTAATGCATAGGTGCATGGTAATTGTGTTTATGGACGTCCAGGAGCACGTATAGCCAAACCCGAGAATGAGCATGGTGGAATTCTCATTTGTAATGTGGTGTCATCGTCCTTGTTTGAACGCATTAAGGTTCGCCAGTGTTATGGTCTTCTTCAATTTGCCTTCGGGGCAGGGTGTTGTGAAATGGTGCCTAAGAAGCGATTGTCAGAGATGACGGTGTGTAGATGTTTTGAAAATTGAATTGGTGTTTCTAATATTGATGGATCGGGAAAGATGATCTTTTAGGAGCTTTACAGTTGGTAGCAATTTACTAGTTCAGGTGCTACAGGTATGGATTTGATTCGAGGCAACATTTGGGCAGTGAAGGATGAGGAAGGACATGGCAAGAGGTGTCTTGCGATGGTGAATTGCTAGCAGGACTAGTGTGAACAACAGAGGTCGAAAAGTTGCTTAAGGAGATGGTTTGACCGAAGTGGGAGTGGCAGAGTAGCGTAGGTTTTCTGTGGTAGGATAGCTGATCACGTTCAACTATGCCTCCTAAGAGGTCTAGCAGTCATTGCAAATATAATCCGGTTTACAAGTCTGGAGTCGAATCCTGTAGGGAAATAACGTACTAATTAGAACTAATAGTTTTGCACAAATTCAAGTAATCAACCTTCAGAAATATTATATAATGATTTGAGAGAGTACTAACTAAGATCAAAGTAATTAAAAATGCAGTAATGTCTAAGTAATAAAGAAAATATTGTAGACAAGGTTTGGAAAAGTCTAAGATTATGATTTCCCCTGTTGTCGGAATCTTTCCCACTACGTTCTCTATGCATTTGCCTAAATATTCTCTACCAATCGTGAGTACTTTGATTCTTGTAGCTCTCTCACGAGCAGCTACCATAATTTACTAGACGTATTCTCTCGAACTACGCTAGCTGGCATTAATATATCGCTCACTACGATCGCACCAAGACTTCGTTATCTCTAATCCCGCCTTTAAACCCTCAGTATTGATCTCTCAACTATGTTAGGAGTGGTGTTGTTCAATAACTAGATAAATGTGTACTCTCTCTCGAGCAATATACACACTAAAGAGGCATAGTTAATTAAGAGCTCTTCAATTAACAATAATGAAAATGTAGTTGAACAAATAGAGAAAAATCAAAGGCAAATCTATATTAAACGCAGTAGAAAATCATCCTCCAATAGGTTCCATCAAACCTTAGATAAGAGGGTTTAGCTACTCATAAATATAACAACAATCAACATAATACTCAAAAACATTAAAGTACAAAGTAAAGAGTTAAAGGAATAGAAAACTCGTTTGATTCTTGCTCCACAGTGCTTGGCAGCCGTTTTCTTCTCCAAAATCAAGCCCAACAATAGAATAACTCGTTTGGGTGTAGTTATGTCAATCCTCCGGTCCAAATTCGGGTTTGGGTCTTTTAACCCGTGACTTTTAATTACCGTGTTATAGACCTTGCGAAGCCTGGTCTGTAGCACGGTCGAACCTGGCTATAGACCTTGCGAAGCCTGGTCTATAGCACGGTCGACCAGATTATAAACCTCGCGAAGCCTGGTCTATAGCGCGGTCAACCTGGCTATAGACCTTGCGAAGCCTGGTCTATAGCACGGTCGACCAGATTATAAACCTCGCGAAGCCTGGTCTATAGCGCGGTCAACCTGGCTATAGACCCCGCGAAGCCTGGTCTATAGCATGGTCAACCTGGCTATAGACCTCGCAAAGCCTGGTATGTAGCACGGTTTGGGTACTTGATGTTTTTGGCTCTTTTCTTGCGTTTTTGTCATCGTTTTGTGAAACTTTCATTTAATGATTCATTCCGATGTTCCTACACATAAAACAACACAATTTAGCGCAATTCGCGCACAATAACTCACTAAACCAACAAAATACAAGGTGAGTAATGTGCTAAAAGTATAGCATTTTGGCCTAACATCACCACCCCACACTTAAACGTTGCTTGTCCTCGAGTCAACCACCAATTCCTAGAGCGCTTTTATTTTCTTTTAGCACATCCGAAGCACACCATACCTATGACTATGGTTTGTAACAAGAACTAAACTTTATCATATGCCTTCAAACTTCCCTTTACTTTATGCCATACTTCGAAAATTCATTCAACCAAAAGACAACATGTTTATAACAATCCTAACCTCACAAACAGACTCAATATCACAATGCACTCATGGCTTGAACAATAATCATCGTAGAGAAATCTAATAACGTCTCATATCCCTTGCGAAATCATATTCCCCCATAACAAGAACAAGAGAGTAAGTTAAATTCACATATTCGAATCAAATACTCAAATATATTTTAAGGACTCACATATATCAAAAAAATCTCACTCTCACAAAGAAGTCACATGCATGCATAAAGTACCATAGGCTTTCCCATTATGTAAACCTCTACTAATGTAGGCTTGCTCGATCTAAAATTAATTAGTAATCTTTATGGATGTAATGTGTTCTAAATGACGGGTATGATAAATTTAGGAATAGTGACTAACCCTTCTAAACACTTTAACACATCACAAAATTAATTATAAGAGCATTTTTCTTCCACCCAAGTGCAATTTCACAAGCAATTTCATCCCCAAAGTATTTCCTCTTTCTTTATGAACTACTTTAATTAATACACACTAGCAAGGACAAGATATATTTATTTTCCTTTGCTGCACATTTTTTACCATTCCTGCTAGTGGTGTATTCCTTACAATACAAGTGCACCTTTCTTACTTTCATTGGTTCCACTCAAAATGTACCCAAGTTCCATCCTTACTTCTTCTAATGCTCATTTTATAATTAAAGTGCTTTAAGATGTAAAAGGACCAAAACAACGATAATTAAGAATAAAGAGGTATAGGTTTGTAATGTGGTTTCCAAATAAAAGTTTATAGGCTCCAAAAGAGTTGACTATGGATAATTTTTATTGTGATAAGCATTAAGCTCAAACAATTCAAAGAAATCATAAAATCATTTTTTAAACCGAGCAAAACCTAAAATTTCGCTTCAACTCACATGTCGGGGCAAGTTCTAGACTCTAATGCAATGACATGGACTATACACTTTCTCACCACACATGGCACATGACTAAGGATGATTCCATTCCGATTCTCAAATAATTGCAACTATTCACAGAGCCACAAAATATTAAGTATCAAGCACAAAGTGACACAAGCCAAGAAAATGAGATATAGGCCTCAATAACATGTTATCTACTCAACAAGGCATCATAAGCATTTTCAACCCATAGGGAAGGTACTACACATGCTAGAGCCTAAATATGTTACTATCAAACAAGTCAAAAGGGCACCTATAAATTTCATCTTCCTTCTTTTATTCCCTAAATCCTATTTCACTCTAAAAGTAAAACAAAAACTACTACCATGTTCAACTACATCCTATGAAAAAGAACCGCAGCACAAAAAAAACCACGAGGGATTGTTACTATATAAAATAATAAAAAAGACTTTATATATATATATATATATTGTTAGACTTTAGTCCCTCAAGAAAATTGCCTAAGAGATCCATCGTCGGAAAAAGTCCAGTCATTTTTTTAAATTTATTTTTAAGGGAATTACGAAGATAAAAAGAAAAATAAAAAAATTAAACACACACTACTAACTAATTTGTTTATCTAATATTTACAAATGACAGAGAATACCTCCCACCCCACACTTAATTCA
>AWOL01S0025540.1:12602-52447 GCA_000715115.1 Nicotiana otophora
TATATATATATATATATATATATAATTCTTTTTTTGTTAGACTTTAGTCCCTCAAGAAAACTGCCTAAGAGATCCATCGTCGGGAAAAGTCCAGTCATATCTTTTTTAAGGGGAATTACGAAGATAAAAAGTAAAATAAAAAAATTAAACACACAAAATAGGTAAAGGGGGTAGGAAAACCTCCCTGATCAATCATCGTCCTCGCCCTCATCTTCGAAGGCTCCATCTACAGCTGTCCATTCTTCATCCTTTGCTCCCTCCTCAGCATCATCATCATCCTTATCCTCGAATTTCTCTAGCTCGACCTTGGAACATACTGGTGTGTTGACATCCTTATCATCTGGGAGTCGTTGGCCATCGCCAAGACCAACTAGTTGTTGTTCATAAGCATTGAGCGGGAAACGCTCTTCCAAGATGGCCCTCTCCTTAGTAGTGGCCGGCCTTCCCCTCAATCCCTAGTTGTAAATCCATCATCCCATATAGATGTGCCATAAAGCTGTCATCTCGAACATTGCGCTCGGCACCTGTCATTGTGGCCATGGCATTCTCCTCCTTAACGCGGATGCATGTGATGTCCGTTAGTCGGAGGGGTGGAGGAATGACTATATCAAAATCTCGCTCCTCCTCCACCTCTTCTTTACTCAGGTACTAAGTCAACATGTTGGCGAAGGACAGTCTATCAATGATCTTCCTTGTTCTCACCTGGGCCATCTGGTAGCGTATTAAGTAGCTCACATTCACTTTCTGAGCAGTCATCAGGAAGTACAACACGCATATCCTTTCACGACTAATAAGAGTCTCATGGTTGCATGGTAATAGTCGTGTGTTGATCGATTTCAGCCACACCTCAGCTTCCGGCTTCATTTTTTTCATTGGAAATTTCCTATGGTGTTGGGTCTTCTTGTCACGAACCCAAGCAGCAACAAAATTGACACCAAAGATAGTGTGTCTCAATGCTTGATATGTTGGACGGGTGATGAAGTTGTCCAAGGGTTCCTGTGGAACATCCGGAGATGCCAGAAAATTGCATATAGCTGATGCCGAGAAATCTGTCAACCTTCCCCTAATAGGCACCAGTTGCTCAGTATCATTTGGATCAAAACTGGCATATAACTCCCGAACAAGGTTTACATTGATATCCTCGGTGTTTCTAAACACGTAGCTCAAGCCAAGATCATGAATACCGTTCCAAATTGATTGATATTTAGCTTGTAGGCGATGCTCATGAACAGCTGACTTAGAATGTATATGTCTCGATAGAAAATCTTGTACCAGTCCTTGGCAGATTGAGGTATGCTCTTCAGTCCAAATTCTCGTTGTCCCTCATGTTGTGGGCGTGTGGCCACTATCGCTGCAACTGCTTGCAACCCTTCAACTTGCTTGAAGTGGACTCCCCTCTTTTTCTCTTTTTTGGTGGAGGTCTGGAAGAAGACTTGGCCTTAGTAGGAGCATTATCCTTGCCCTGGCCTTTACCATCGTCTTTTTTAGAAGGAATATTCGTACCTACATAAGTGAACTTTCGTCAGTGATAGAGTATATGAATCAATTCAAAACATGGTCTTGCGACCCCACACTTAAGAGTTCACAACATGATGTTCAACCATTTTGAGGCTACTCAGACTTCACCTCTTGAATTTTTTGCATTTGAATCAAGCAATGGAAAAATGATGTTTACTACAATTGGGATGCATATAGCTATAATTGGGATACAATGCAACATAACACTAGTATTACAGTCTCCATTTGGGAAAAGAATGCCTTTGAGGCATTTTGAAAAACACTTAGTGTGCTCTAATTCCAAGGTAGTGCTTGTAGGGATAAGGGATTGCCTCACACTCTCAGATCGTCTTGGGGATTTCACGTTGCCATGCTTGTACACAACAACAATACCAATCATATGGGGTTGATGGGATTAGGGCTGGCAAGCGCATTCTTGCTATGAAGATATACCCAAAAGTTGGGGAATTGCATTCTTTAACTCAATTCGAATTTTTGACAAAGAAAAGGGTTAGAAACATACCTTAGATGCTTAGGAGGAGGATTTGCTCTTCAACTGATGTTTCAATTAACTTGAAGGAAAGGGTGTGTGAAAGTCTTCAATGGAGTTATGTGTGAGATGGGGGGAAACAATAGGAGCGAGCAGTAGAGAGGGATGTTTCTATTGTGTTTTAATTAGTGTATGTGTTTGTGTATGTGTTATAATGCGTGGAATAAAAAATCACAAAAAATGACCTCGCTATAACCCGTTCCACGCGAGGCAAATATGAACTAAGTACCTGGCGACGCGAGGCCTGCTGCCAGGTCCGTTGTTCCTTAGTCTTTGTGGAACGGGGTAGACATCGAGGTCTGGAGCGTACAACATACTCATGTGATTTGTATTCCGCGTTGTGCCCGACGCCAAGCGCAATGACATCCCAAAGTGCTTCGTTACCTGTTCAAACACCAAACCTTAACTAAAACTTGTTAGTGAGTAAAACCAAAGAGGAAATTCTAGTTAAGCTAAAATAAACTACGCATTCGGTTGCCTCCCAACGAACGCCTAATTTAACATCACGAAACTACGTAGGAAATCAAACTTAAGGTTCACTCAATAATTGAGTCTCCTTCAAATGAATCACAGGTACAACTTTTCCCTCCTCCATGCCAAGGTAATATTTCAACCTTTGCCCATTGACTCTAAACCTGTTCGTTATATCCTCGGATTCAATTTCTGTAGCTCCACTTGAGAGTACTTGCACCACTCTAAATGGTCTCGACCATCTAGATTTGAGCTTGCCCGGGAATAGTTTCAATCTTGAATTATACAACAACACGACATCTCCGGGTTTGAAAATGCTCTCTTGAATATGCTTATCGTCCATGATCTTCATCCTTTCCTTGTACAACCTGGTGCTTTCAAAAGCATGGTAATGGAACTCATCGAGTTCATGAAGCTCTGTGACTCTACTCATACCAGTGGCCTCCATGTCAAGATTTAATTACCTTAATGCCCAAAAAGCTCTATGCTTTAGCTCCACCGGTAAGTGACATGCCTTTCCAAATACCAATTTGTATGGTGACATACCAATCAGAGTTTTAAAAGCAGTGCGGTAGGTCCATAGTGCATCATACATTTTTTTCGCCCAATCAATCCGAGTAGAATTTATAGTTTTGGTCAAAACACTCTTCATTTCTCTGTTCGGCAGCTCAACTGGCCCACTTGTTTGTGGGTGATACGAAGTGGCAACCTTATGGTGTACGCCATATTTTCCAGTAACTTTACAAAGGCTCGATTGCAGAAGTGAGTTCCTCCATCACGGATGATCGCTCTTGGTGTTCCAAATCGGGTGAAGATATTTTTTCTTAGAAAACCAATAATTCCCTTTGCATCATTTGTTGGGAGTGCTACAACTTCTACCCATTTCGAGACACAGTCCACTGCTACGAGTATATACTTGTTGTATGAGCTGACAGATGGTCCGATAAAGTCGATTCCCCATACATCAAAAACTTCTACCTCTTAAATTGGGTTCATGGGCATCTCATGTCGACGGGAAATATTTACAGTCATTTGACACTCATCATAGCTCTTTACCCAAAAGTGTGCATCTTTAACCAATGTCGGCCAATAAAAGCCCGACTCCAGCACTTTAGTAATTGTCCTTACTCCTCCAAAATGGGCTCCATAAGGCAAGGCATGACATGTTTGCAAAACAAAAGCTTGGTCTATCTCGGAAATACATTTCCGGATCATGTTATCAATACAAATCCTAAACAAATATGGTTTATCCCAGAAATACATGCCACAATCACGAAAGAACTTTTTCTTCTGCACAAAAGATAAGTCATAGGGAACAATTCCGCTTGCTAGGTAAGTTGTAATGTCTGCATACCATGGCGCTACCTCAAGGCTAGTGGCCAACAGTTGTTCATCTGGGAAAGTCTCCATGATCTCTTCCACCTCGACCTTTATTTCATCTCCTTCAAGCCTGGACAAGTGATCGGCAACTTGGTTTTCCGTTCCTTTTCGGTCACGTATTTCCAAGTAAAACTCTTGCAGCAGTAGAACCCATCGAATCGGGCGCGACTTTGCCTCATTCTTATCAATTAGGTACTTGAGAGAAGCATGGTCAGTATAAACAATTACCTTCGAGCCTATCAAGTAGGACCAAAATTTGTCAAATGTGAACACCACTGCTAGCATCTCTTTTTCTATCACTGTGTAATGGAATTGAGCGCCATTCAATGTTCTACTTGCATAGTAGATTGGATGCATGTTTTTATCTTTTCTCTTTCTAAGTACTGCTCCCACATCATGGTCACTTGCATCACACATTAGCTCAAATGGTTGCTCCTAGTTGGGTACAACTATGATAGGTGAAGATACTAGAATCTTCTTCAATCCTTCCAAAGCTACCCTGCAGTCATCAGAAAACACAAAAGGGTGAATTCTTTCAAGCAATTTACACAAAGGGTTAGCAATCTTGGAAAAATCTTTTATGAACCGCTTGTAAAAACCGGCGTGACCAAGGAAACTTCTTATTGCCTTGACGAAAGTAGGTGGTGGAAACTTGTATATTACATCAATCATGGCACGGTCAACCTCAATGCCCTTACTTGACAATAGGTGTCCCAAAACTATGCTTTCATGTACTATAAAATGGCATTTTTCCCAGTTTAGCACCAGATTAGTCTCCATACATTTCTGGAGCAATCTTTTCAGATTTCTAAGGCAATAATCGAAAGTTTCCCGCCACTGAGAAATCAACCATGAAAACCTCTATTATGTCATCTACCAAATCTTTGAATATGGATATCATGCACCTTTGAAATGTGGTGGGTCCATTTCATAGGCCAAACAACATTCTCCGAAAAGCGTAAATGCCATATGGATAGGTGAATAGTATTTTCTCTCTATCTTCCGGGGCAATAGATATCTGATTATACCCCATGGGACATCCCTATCAATCTATCTAGTATCTGATCAATGAACGGTAGGGGAAAATGGTATTTTCGGGTGGCCTTGTTCAATCTTCTGTAATCCATACAAATTCGCCATCCCGTGACTATTCTCGTTGAGATCAACTCGTTGTTCTCATTTTGCACAACAGTTATCCAACCTTTGTTTGGCAAACACTGAACTGGGTTAACCCAATTGCTATCAGAGATGGGAAAATTAATTCCCGCATCTAACAACTCGATCACTTCCTTAGTTACAACTTCTTTCATGTTAGGTTTCAGCCTTCTTTGATGTTATCTGGAAGGTTTGTGCCCGTCTTCTATTGGAATTTTATGCATACAGAAGGCATGGCTGATACCCTTAATGTCTATAATGGTCCAACTAATTGCAGCTGTGCACTCTTTCAACACATGCAAAAGTTGTTCTACCTGCACATCTAACAATCCAGATGAGATAATAACAGTTAAAGTTGAGTTAGGTCCTAATAAAGTGTACCTGAGGTGAGATGGTAGGGGTGTCAGCTCCAATTGTGGAGGTGCTTCGATCGATGGCTTGGCTGGAGGGGTCTTTCTTTCTTCCGAGTGTAAAGGCTCGAATTCGAGCTCTCTTTTCCAGTACCCTTGCCCTTGAACAGCCAACACCCATTCTGCCAAGTCTTTACCATTTAGTTCTTCTAAATTTATGAGGCAGGATGTGAGAGGGCCTTTTGCATTAAGTGCCTCATCATCTTCCTCCATAATCACATCCACGGTGTCTAACAAAGTGCAATTTGCAAACTGACTGGGTAGCCACATAGACTTTTGCAAATTAAATGTTATTTATTCATTATTCAGCCTCATCTTCAGTTACCATGTTTCATAATCAATCAGAGCTCTCCCTGTGGCCAAGAATGGCCTTCCCAAAATTATGGGAATCTCCTCATCAACCGGGCAGTCGAGAGTGACAACATTTGCTGGAAACATGAATTTTCCAACTTGCACAAGTACATTGTCAAGTATACCTGATGGCATTTTCATCGTTCGGTCAGCTAGTTGAAGTAACATGGATGTGGGCCTTGCTCTTCCAATGCCTTAACTTTTTATAGATAGACAATGGCATCGGATTTATGCTTTGGCGAATGCATAGCTACCTATGGTACATGGAATTGTGAAGCTTCCGGGGTCAGATAACTTCTCAGTTATAGGTCTTGACATAACAACACTACAGGTCTGTGTCAATGTGACAGTTGGCAAGTCCTGGAAGTAGAACTTACGAGACATCAAGTTCTTCATCATTTTTGCATAACCAGGCCTCTCCCTCAAAGCATCGATTAGAGGAATGTTTACCTGAATGTTCTTCAACATTTCCATGAACTTTTTATACTGCTCGTCCTTCTAGTAATTGGCCAACCTCTGCAGGAAGGGTACTGGAGGTCGCCTCTTTCCTGTAGCTTGAGTTAGATCCTGATCAGGAACGTTTTCTAATACCTTCTCGTGCACTTTCTCGGTCTCCTCCGCAACCTCGTTTTCCTTATTTATTTCCTCTTGGGTTGGTTTCACTCTTACTTCTATTAGCTCAATTGACTCATCTAACTTAATTGGCACTGCCACAAGTGTTTCATTTGACCGGCTCTCACTAGCAATTTCTTACTCAAAATCAAGAAACCTACCATTTCTCAAGCTCACCGCCATAAATGGCTTCGGTCCCTGCTATTTTGGATTGACATATTTTTCTGCAGGTAACATCCCTTGAGGATGATTGTTAAGGGACATGGATAATTTCCCTAGTTGAATCTTAATGCCCTTGATAGCTCAGTCATGTGACACTACATTTTCTTGTATTTGGTGGACCTTTTCTTTCATTTCCCCGCTGGCCCAATGAGTTATTGCAAAATTACTTTAATTTCAGATAACTCATCATCCTACCTCACTATCTGCTGTTGTCGAGGTTATTGATAAGTTAGTTGCTAATTTTGTTGGTTGTATCCTTGTTTCCTTTGGTAAGGTACTACTTGACCCTGTGGTCGCATAGGTCCAAGATTGTTGATGTTATTGTACTATTGTTGTGCTGGTCTATACTGCTGATTTTGCTGCCCTCATTTCTAACCACTTTGTCTTTGACCTCCATAGTTTCCCACATAGTTCATATTTTCTTGATAGTTCTGGTTGTCACTTTCACCACTCCACGAACACAGGTATGGTTGGTTAATGCATGGTGTACATAATCCCCCATTAGTCGTGTCAACTATGTGTACTTGCTTCTGGCCTGATTCATCAATCTTCTTGGTGAGGATACTCATTTGCGTTATTATAGTGGCCATATTCTCGGCTATGGAATTGTTTGGGTCCAATTCTACTGGGTGAACTATAGGGGTGATTGTGGAGTCTCTTGTCATCCATCCTGAGTTTTGATCCATTTTATCTAGTAGGACCTTACACTCTCTCAATGACTTGCTCAAAAATGCTCCACCTGCTGAAGCATAAACATTGGCCTTTATACTATCCGCCAATCCCATGTAAAATCGATGTCCCAACATCTGATCTCGAATGCCATGATGTGGACACTTAACAAGCATACATTTGAACCTCTCCCACATTTATTGTAATGTTTCAGCTGGTTTCTACTTGAAGCTTAATATCTCATCAACTTGCTTGGCAGTCTTATTGGGTGGGTATAACTTATTCAAAAACTGCTTGACTAATTCCTCCCAAGTGGTGATGGAATTTATGAGGAGAGAATTAAGCCAAGTCTGGGATTTTCCTGTCACCAAGAATGGAAATAACAATAGTCTTATTGCTTTAGGTGTCACATTCGGTTGCCTTTGCGTGACACAAATTGGCAGAAAACTTTTCAGATGCTGCTGTGGATCTTCAATGTAAGACTCGGAGAACAGTCCCTTGTTTTGTAGCGGATGTAGCATATTGTTTGTGATTTGAAATGACTCTGCTTGTATCTGGGGGACTCCAATTGTAGTTGCTAAAGTTTTAGCGGTGGGTTGTGCCCAATCATACAAAGTTGCTTCAGGCACGAGAGGTGCCACACCTTGATTGTTCGGGTCATTCCCCGTAATGTCAAATGTGACTTGTGTGCAAACTCTGAGGTCAATCGGATGTGATTTGATAGGTTTCGACATCAAATGTAGAAGTTTGAAATTCTAAAGTTCATTTTACTTGGAATACGGTGCAATCCATGAATTCGACATTGTTTGATGTGATTTGGAGGTTCGACTAAGTTCGTGTCGTATTTTGGGATAGGTTGGTATGTTTGGACGAGGTCCTGGGGGCCTCGGGTGTGTTTCGGGGGTGTTTTAGATCATTTGGAGCTGTTTTGGAAAAGCTGATTCTGGTATCTGGTTTCCTTCTTCGCGAACGCGAAGGAAGTCCTGCGTTCGCGAAGAAGAAATTTTGGGGGTGCTGGATTTGGCCTTCGCAAATGCAAAGGAGGGATCGCGAATGCGGATAGGTTCCTGATGAACTTACGCGAATGCGAGGGGCCAATCGCGAACGCATAGAAGGAAAAGGGGGCTGGGACTGGAGCCATTTAGCCTTCACGAACGCGGAGCTCCAACCACGAACGCGAAGAAGTGGAGCCTGGATCTTTGTGAACGCGAAGCTTGGATTGCGAACGCGAAGAGGAAAATTAAAGGCCGTTCAGGTTTGGCCTTCGCGAACGCGAGGGGATTTCCGCGTTCGCCAGGGAGGGTCGGACTGGGCAGTGAGTTGTTTTAAAATGGGATTTTTGGCCATTTTCACTTCATTTCCTCTATGGGAGCATGTCTTGGAGCGATTTTGGAGCTCCATCTTCTTCATCTATGTCAAGGTAAGTGATTCCCACCAATTGCAAGTTAAATACTTGGATTATATATGGATTTAGACATGAAAATTTGTAGAAATTTGGGATTTTGAAGAAAACCATAGAATTTGGTATTTTGGATTTTGACCACGAATTCGGGCATGGAATTGGTAATAAATCATATATTGGAGTTGATAAGGTTATGGGCAATGATTATCTTCAAAAGAATTTTTGGAATCCGGGCACGTGGGCCTGAGGGTGATTTTATCGACTTTTCGAACGGAGTTGGGAATGGTTGTAAATTGAATTGTTATGAGTATTATAGTATATTTGCTGGTTTGCACATGGTTTGGCTAGTTTTGGAGATTTGGGCATCGGTTTAAGTCGTCGGAAGGGCTTGGGAGCCGGTTATGGAGTTTCGGAGTGAGGTAAGTCTCCTTTCTAACCTTGTAAGAGGGAATTTACCCCATAGGTGAAATAAATCACCGTGTGCTCCTAATTATGGGAGCTACGTATGCACGAGGTGATGAGAGTCTGTGCATAGCTACTATTATGCCTATGTTCGGGTAGTCTAGGACCTAAAATCATGCTTTACTTGTAATATTTGAAATCTTGTTGTCAATTTAAAATGCTTAAATCATATCGAACTGTGTTAATAAATTTCTAAAAGGAAAGACATCATTTTCGTGACTTTTAAAAGAGAAATTGCCTTTTCCTTGTATAATTGCCTTTTGATGAATTCTTGATTTATTATTTGAATGTGTTATCTTTTGTGGAACAGGACGAACGCCTACCACAGAACTCATATGCTACAGAGATAGGTTAGACCAAAGTAGGAGAGTGGCTGAGTAGCATATGAGTTCTGTGGTAGGATGACTATACGCTTTGAGAAAGGTTTTGAGTGATTTGGGATTTAGGGTGGACAGTGACTGGGTCTATAGACCTAATTTGGAGCATCGACTATTTTACCGCGGGAGATTGGATGCGATAGGAAGGAATTGCTCGATATGAAGAAGGATACAACCTGACTATGAATTGGGAGATATTGTCTCACCTCTAGTTCATGTCCATGAGGAGTGAATGGGTTTGTACTGCTGGTGAATGAGCACAGGCTCGGGATGGGTTACAAATTTTGTAGTAATTGTACTCAGTGCAGCGTTGTTGGGTGATGTCAGCATGGAATTTCCACAGGTGGGTTATCTCCTTTGAGCAGGTCAGCGGTCGCGTGGTTGACGAAGCTTTTACGGAGAATTCTACTGGCTATCCAGTAAGAGGTCGGATATGTATATGTGGCTAGTAATTCGAAGTGTTCATGAAAGGTTTAACAGAAATATTTTGAGAAATTTGGCAAGTTGTGTGTGTCGGATCATGTCACCGATGAAGAAAGAATCTTGGTGGGTTCCAGGTTTATGTAATGGTAGCTCCGAGCAAAGTGGGAGAGTCCCACCGTCTACGATTGGATAGTATGGTCAGTTACTTGTGCCGTTTCTTGTTATCAGTGTATTGGTGGGTCATTACGACTAAGGAAAGAAAACATCGATGGTAATTTGAGAAAAGGATTTGGGGGATGTGTGCCCTATTTGGCCTTATCGATTCATGCTCAAGCTTTGGTAGGACTTGGGATTTATGCTTTGTGTAGAGGTGAGTTACAAGGAAGATGATTCGGCCAGGTGCTTCTTTGAGAGGGTGCTCATGTGCTAGCAGAGCCTTGAAGTTGATTATATTTGGGACCTAGTCAGAGTGTGTGACTCTCAATAACGGTCCTAGTAGATTCAAAATTTAAGGTGTGGTGTCTAAGGATTTCGAGTCCATAGTATAGTTGAATATCGAGCTTTTGCAGCGGATTATGATAAAGGAGCTTGGAGTGTTCCGTTTTACCTTTGGTCTACGGGGTATCATGAGATCAAGGGGAGCATGTAACTTTGGATTTACAAACGAATCATCAGAATGGGTATATCAGTTGAAGACGCGATTATGCACACAAGGAGGGTATGAAATGGTTCGTAGGTTTTGGGGACAATGTGGTCTCGTGAAATGGGGTCACTCGGGATGAGTGCAGATTGAGTTCGTTATATTGATAAACGAGCTATTGTTATTTCTAAGGAAGATCCAGAGTAAATTAGGAGAAGTCGGGTTTGGTTAGCAATGGTTGAATGGGCATAATGATGGCAATGATCAGCTCCTTCAGTGTGTTGGGTTATTCATGTGATTTGTGACGGTACTTGCGAGGTTTGGCGGCTGCCGTAATTGATTTTATTGGGGGGCATTCGAGCATTATGGCATGTTATGTGTAGACAGATCCCGAAAGAGTTATGGTGGTTTAGACCACTACTTCAGGTTGGTATTTTCTGCGAATATGAGAATTCAGTCACGTGTTGCAATGGTTCTCTTGAAATGAGTTAAGTAGAAGGTTTCAATATGATGAAGTGTTTACCCTATTAGTGGTTCAGGAGTTATGATGAAATTCTTGTACTCTTACGCATGGGCATTATTAAGTGTAGTGGTCGGCATGGGATTCAGAAGTTGAGGATCAAGGTTGCAGTTTGATGTCAACAAGAATGTCAAGATCTCAGATGAGCGGAAATGGATTCAGATGGTTAGAGTAAGGTTGTATTGTCTTTAGCATCACCTGAGATTGGCGTCCTGTGTAATAGGCTTTCAATAGTCATTTCGGATTTTTGATTTGCTTTACAGCAATTGTGCGGCCGGTGGTATGGATGTGCAGACTTGTTATCTGCTGCGGAATGTCATGGGAGAACGTCCCACAGGGAGATTGTATAAGTGTGACATGTAGTCACTTGATTGATCGAAGATTGTAGCCAAGTATGGAGATTGCGGTACTATTGTTCATGTGAGAATTTATGCTTGGAGGACGTGTAGTTCATTTGATTGTGGACTGTGGAGGTTTGTTCCGGATATGATTGTTGTTCTTGTGTGTTATGGGGAAAAAGGGTTATTATGAGCCCTTGAAAGATTATTAGACTAGTACGTTATGATCCAAATCGTCTTGAGGTCCGTCGATGGATCTAGATACGAATGTGGGCTCTATATCGGGCCAGATGTGTTCATTTCAGCTTAGCGCTCCTTGTGGAGGAGTATTTGGACGTTGGATGTTAGTTCGTCATTGGCTACTTCATGTAATACTATATTGTGCTGTGTGAGTTATGAAACGTCTTGGTAATTTCATATGTGTTGAGGTTCCACGTAGCGATGATGTTATGTGAGCAGGCTGGCTCTCGAGATTCAGATCATATATTGCACCTTAGTTGTGCTTGACTTTTGTAGTGTATGGAACTATCTGTCTCCCCCGGGATGGCATTATGCATTTAGTGTGCTTGTGTCCGATATTCAGATATTTTGTAGTAATGAGCATTCTAGCTCGGTAAGTATTTCCTTATAGATTCTTTTTGTGCGGATCGGGTGGCACGCCGCCACGGGTATGTTGTTTGGATCGGGTTGCACGTCGCAATAGTGTGATCTTGAGTACAGTCCCCTATATTCTATTTTGCGTGTTTTGTGTTCCATTTTCTGAGGAAAGGTTCATGACACCTTTTCGGTTGTCTAATTAGTTACTTGGGTTGAGTAATCCCTTCCAGAGTTCATTTTTCTTATGTATCACGTTCGAGTTGGTAGCTTGTTGGCACATTGTGGCATCACATGAGACTTTTGATCATGTATGAGGTGGCTTATTGCCTAAGCATCTTGTACTGGGGGAGGGAGACGAGAATATTGGATGCGGGATCAGTGCAATCGGATTATATAAAGTATAGTAAGGAGAAAATACCATCACTTGGTTATAATGGGGTGATGATACTAGTGAGGAGGATAGACTCAATGATTTGTTGAGTCAGCAATCGGTTATGAATTTCTACATGTCTCTTCTGTCGTGGCGGTATTGCAAGAGTTGGAACCAGAGTTATATATGTCATGAGGTGCATGGTGAACATCAGATTCGGGGAATGTCGGCTATTATGATTAGAGAATGTTATTATGGTTATGTGAATGTTGCGGTGCATGGTGTGAATTCAGCAGAGGTATGCAGTCATGTTCTGATACATCGCATAGTGATTGATACGGTGTTCGTATGCTGGAAGCAGGCCTGGCAGAGAATTCCGGATGTTGGAACTGGACTCTAAGGCTTATTTGCTACATAAAAGAGAATATCTTCAGGTTTGATTGAGCTAATGTGCTCAACTGAGTTGTGGTAGCACGGGTAGGTGCACGAGGTGTTAAACAGTGATTTCGAACAACTCCAGCGCAGTTCTTAGCACGTTCGAAGATGAACGTATGTTTAAGTGGGAGAGAATGTAACGAGCCAGCCGGTTTTTTTGAGCCCTGACACGTCATTCGGTGGTTCGAAGCCTTGAGTAGCTTCACTTCAGGTATTAAACTTGTACACGTTGTCAGAATTAAATTTCGGGAAGTTTGGAGTTGATTTGGAAAGAACATTCTAATTTTTTAAGCTTTAAGTTGGACGAGTTGACCAAACTTTGACTTTTGAGTAAACGATCTCGGAATCAGGATTTGAAGGTTCCAATAGGTTCGTATGATGCTTTTGGACTTGGGCGTATGTCCGGATCGAGTTTTGGATGACCGCGGAGCGTTTCGGCCCCTATTGCGGAAGTTGGCATTTTGGAAGGATTTCATAAATTTGGGTTGAGATGAAATTCAATGTTATCGATGTCCGTTTGGGATTCTAAGTCTAGGAATAGCACCATATGGTGATTCTGGTATTGGAAGCGCGTTCGGAAGTGGATTCGGAGGTCCGTAGCTCATTTTGGGGCCATTTGGAGAAAGTTAGAAATTTGAAGGTTTTTGAGAAGTTTGACCGGAAGTGGACTTTTTGATATTGGAGTCGGATTCTGATTTCGGAAGTTGGAGTAGGTCTGTAATATCAAATGTGACTTGTGTGCAAAATGTGAGGTCAATCGGACGTGATTTGATAGGTTTTGGCATCGAATGTAGAAGGTAGAAATTCTAAAATTCATTAAGCTTGGAATGAGGTAAAATCCACGAATTCGACATTGGTTGATGTGATTTGGATGCTCGACTAAGTTCGTGTCGTGTTTTGGGACAGGTTGGTATGTTTGGACAAGGTCCTGGGGGCCTCGGGTGTGTTTCAGATCATTTGGAGCTGTTTTGGAACTGCTGATTCTGGTGTCTGGTCTCCTTCTTTGCGAACGCGAAGGAAATCCAATGTTCGCGAAGAAGAAATTTTGGGGGTGCTGGATTTGGCCTTCGCGAACGCGAAGGAGGGCTCACGAACGCGGATAGGTGCCTGAGGAAGTTACGCGAATGCGAGGGGCCAATCGCGAACGCGTTGAAGGAAAGAGGGGGCTGGGCTTGGAGCCATTTAGCTTTTGCGAACGCAGAGCTCCAACCGCGAACGCGAAGAAGTGGAGCCTGGATCTTCACGAACGCGAGGCTTGGATCGCGAACGCGAAGAGGAAAATTGAAGGTCGTTCAGGTTTGGCCTTCGCGAACGCGAGGGGATTTCCGCGTTCGCGAAGGAGGGTCAGACTGGGCAGTGAGTTGTTTTAAAATGGGAATTTTGGCCATTTTCACTTCATTTCCTCCATGGGAGCTGGTCTTGGAGCGATTTTGGAGCTCCATCTTCTTCATCTATCTCAAGGTAAGTGATTCCCACCTATTGCAAGTTAAATACTAGGATTATATATGGATTTAGACATGAAAATTTATAGCAATTTGGGATTTTGAAGAAAAACCTAGAATTTGGTATTTTGGATTTTGACCACGAATTTGGGCATGGAATTGTGAATAATTAATATATTTAAGTTTATAAGGTTATGGGCAATGATTATCTTCAAAAGAATTTTTGGAATCCGGGCACGTGGGCCCGGGGATGATTTTATCGACTTTTCAAACGGAGTTGGGAATGGTTGTAAATTGAATTGTTATGAGTATTAGAGTATATTTTCATTGGTTTGCACATTGTTTGGCTAGTTTTGGAGCATTGGATATCGGTTTGAGTCGTCGGAAGGACTTGGGAGCCGGTTATGGAGTTTCGGAGTGAGGTAACTCTCCTTTCGAACCTTGTAAGAGGGAATTTACCCCATAGATGAAATAAATCACTGTGTGCTCCTACTTATAGGGACTATGTATGCACGAGGTGACGAGAGTCCGTTCGTCAGCATAATTAAGTCAGTATAAAATACTTATGTCTACTTGGTCTGCTCAATACATACAAAATGTACTAGCATAAGAAGTTGGAATTAAACCATTCCCATAATCAAGATAAATTATATTTAATCTTGTGCTGCAATCATCAATGATGGTTTGTCCAATTTCATCATTAGATTGTGAACTCAAACTTTATACTTATAAGAACTGATGATTTAATCTTCTGTGTATAAGCTAAATTCTATACACTTCTACTATATAAGCAAAGGACACAGACTAATATATGATCTATTTAAAATAGTACTAAAATTGAATAAATAATTATTCCATAATAAATACTATATCCAAACCAAACCGATGGTTAATAGTATATATCCCAATAATCTCCCACTTAGACTTTTAACCCTCACAATTATTTGAATGTACTATATCTAAATGCATGGTTAATAGTATATGCCCCAAAAATCTCCCACATAGACTCATAACCATGCATCTACAACTTTCTCAGGCATTCTTTTGCATGACTATTAAAAGTCTTCACCAAATAAGGTTTTGTTAAAGAATCCTGCCAAGTTATTTTCTGATGCAATCTTTGTCCAATAGTGCTTTGTCGTAACTATCTAGTTTGGTATTAAACTCTTCAGGGATTCTGTTACCGAAACTATCCCAAGAGTGTACACCAAACTATGATTTTCCTTAGTATTCTCCCACTACGATGAGGTACTACTTATATTACCTTCATTACTTGACGGTATTGAATTATTAGCGATTTCTTACTATAGTGTTCACTGTTCAAACATTACTCCCACTCGATAAAGGCATATTTTATCTATTAACGTTCTCCTACTATTTAAATGCAATGGAACGTCAATTCCGACAAGTGAATTTTGATGTTCTTGAACATTTAGTTAATTCTTTGCCTAGTTCCTGTAAAAATAGTTTACTCCTAGGAACATGGTTTATTGAACAATATTTATCTAGAAAAATGCATTTATTAACAATTGCCTTATTTTCTTTAGGACAATAAAATAAACCTCCATTAGTTTTCTTGAATATTCAATAAGCATGCACCTATCCATTCTTAGTTCCAACTTACATATCCGCTTTTCCTTTCAGCACATGTGATGGACAATCCAAATGCCACAGACTAAGCTTACATTCAGTCCACAGTTCTATATGTCACGACCCAAAATCCACTATAGGTCGTGATGACGCCCAACATCACTGTTAGGCAAGTCAACACTTATTTTATTCATTTTATCATTTTTAAAATCATATGTCTTTCTTGGGTAACGACGTTAGTGCATCAGAATGAATCGTAGTTATGTACAGTTTCGTTAAATTAATAAGTGAAAGTGAATCAGTGTAAAACAATCCATAAGAAATTCTACAATACCCCCAAAATCCGTTGTCACAAGTGCATGAGCATTTACTAAGGAGTACAAATATAATACAACCTCTGTCCGAAATGTAAATAAGACAGGATAAAGTAAATAGTACGGCAGAGTCTCTATGGGCTACGGTACATAGTCTAGAATGCAGCTCACAATAAAGTCTCCTCTGCAGTTACGCCTGCGCGCCAAAATGACCACCAATTGAACTTGTCAGATCCTGCACATTTAGTGCAGAAGTGTAGCATGAGTACGTAAATCAATGCGTACCCAGTAAGTATCTAGCCTAAACCCGAAGAAGTAGTAACGAGGGGTCGACATCGACACTTACTAGAGGTCTAATAAAGCAATATAATAAATCATAAGCAGGTGTGAAACACACAACAATAATGGGGTAAATCTGTAGGATAATAAATCTTCACAATATTTCTTTGAAAGTATGAATTTCTCAGTCTTGTATTCTACCTCAACAACTCAGATATATCAAGTACCAATAACAAACGGATAAGAAGTACCATATAAAATGTCGGGCATCAGTGGAAAGATAATCTCGTGAATGTTCGGACTACCAGCGATATAACGCACGGTTATGCCGAGGTCATTCGGCCCGATCCATAATAGTGTGTACACTGCCGAGGGTCGAGCGGTACGAACCATAGATGCATCTACTATATTGCCGAAGCGTTCGGCCCGCTCCACAAGAAAGGAAGGAAATTACTGCTATACGAGACACATGCTTACAATACGGTACATGAGCACAAAGTGAGTATGACCTTTACCGTTCCTCAAATAACTTGCCAACAACTCAAGGTGATAAGGCTCGGCCTAATATATACATATATTTCCAAATAAATTTCAATTATAAATTCAATTAATTAAGCAAGAAGAATGAGTTCAAATAATTCAAATGTTACATGATAAAATCCTAAGTCTACTCGGACATAAACATGCTTTGGCCACGTACGGACTCTCGTCACCTCGTGCATACGTAGCGCCCACAACCAATAGCACATAACAATTAGATGCATCTATCTTGCCGAGGCGTTCGGCCCGCTCCACAAGAAAGGAGGACATTTTCTTATGTACCTCCGGAAGGAGAGTATATTTATTATAAGATACATTTGGGAGGAAGAACAATTTCTCTTAACAATTAATTAATTTAAACAGAAAATCAAGCATATGATATTTTCATCCTTTAATATTTTTATCTAACAATTCAAAATATATTCATATATATCAATTAATATTAATTAAATAAAGAATACAATTTACATAAGTAATTCATGCTTTGAGTCCTAAACTACCCGAACTTTAGCATTTATAGTAGCTACGCACGGACTCTCGTCACCTCGTGCGTACGCAGCCCTCACAATTAGCAACCATTATTTAATTTAATAACCTATGAGGTAATTTCCCCCTCACAAGATTAGAGAAGAGACTTACCTTGTCTCAAAGTCCGCCTTCTGATTATCGCGTTGCGTAAATTAATATATGTTCAATAATTCGAAATTCATCTATTAAATAAATTACCCTATCCAAAATGGTAAAATTCCTAAAGTTTACCCCCGACCCTACGTTCTCAGATTCTGGAAATATTTGGATGAAAACGTTACCCATAATCTAAAGAACATAAATATATAATTTCTATCCAATTCCATAACCATTTTCGTGGTTAAAATCCCATTTTTATAAAAAACTAGGTTTTTCATCTAAACTTTTGATTTCTAAGATTTACTAGTTGTAATCAACCCATAATCTATGTATTTAACTCAAGGGGTGTAGAATTAACTTACCTTCAAATTGCTAGTTGAAACCCCCCCTCTCAAAAGCTCTGAAATCGCCCAACTGTGAAGAGAAAACGGGCAAAAATGGTGGATTCCCGTTCTTTTAAGCTTTCTGCCAAACAGGCCTTTCGCACCTGCGGAGGTTGGAACGCAACTGCGGCTCTGCACCTGTGGAAAATCCTTGCAGGTGCGAGTTCCACTCGCCTGACCAATCCTCGCATCTGCGCGTCTAGCCTCGCACATGCGTGTTCGCAGGTACGCCCAATATTCCGTACCTGCTATGGCAGGCCTCCCATTCCTTTTCTACTTCTGCGAAGAAATCTCGCATCTGCGAGTGTCGCTCCTGCGACCTTTTGTCGCATCTGTGAGTGTCGCATCTGCGAATGTCGCATCTGTGACTAGCCAAGTGCAGGTGCGATTTTGACAGTAGCAGGGAGCTTCAGTTTTGGCTCCCAACTTCCAACTTGGTCCGAGCCTCGTCCGATTGACACTCGGGGCACCCAGGACCCCGCCCGAATATACCAACAAGTCTGAAATCATAAAACAGACTCGCTCGAACTCTCGGAGTGCGTAAAACAACATCAAATCTAAGAATCATACCCTAAACCAAATTGATTCAAACTTAAGAATTTCAAGTTCTTCAATTTGCGTCCAATGCAGCGAAATATACTTAAACCACTCGGAATGACACGAAATTTTACGTGCAAGTCTTAAATCACTATACGGAACTATTCCCAAACTCGAAATTCCAAACGGACTTCAATTACTCAAAAAACTGCTCCAAACCAAAGTTTATGAATTTTAAACCTTCAATTAGTTGATTTTTGCTATTAAGCGTCAAAACGTTGCCGAATTATCCAAATCCCGATTCGGACATACGCCCAAGTCGAAAATCATCATACGAACCTATTGGAACCATCAAATCTCGATTCCCGGGTCGTTATTTCAAAATATTGACCAAAGTCAAACTTGGCCATTTAAAGCCAACTTAAGGAACCAAATGTTCCGATTTCAACCCAAACACTTCCAAATCCCGAACCAACCATCCCCGCGAGTCATTACATTCTCCACCTCTTAAACAAACGTTCGTCCTCGAACGGGTTTAGAATAATACCCGGAGTGCTAAATAAGTGTGGATATTTGCTCCGCATGTCCTCCTCGGCCCCCTAAGTCGCTTTCTCAACTGGTTGGCCCCTCCATTAGACCTTTACTATAGAAATCCTCTTGGATCTCAACTAGCGAACATGTTTAACAACAATGGCAAATGGCTCCTCTTTATAACCCAAACTCTTATCTAGCTGAATTGTTCTGAAGTCCAACACATGTGACAGGTCAGCATAATACTTCTGGAGCATAGTTACATGGAAAACCGAATGAACTCCCGATAGACTGGGAGGCAATGCAAGCTCATAAGCAACCTCCCCAATTCGTCTCAACACCTCAAATGGGCCAATAAACCTTGGGCTCAACTTGCCATTTTTCTCGAATATCATAATTCTCTTCATCGGCGAAACCTACAAGAGAACTTTTTCACCTACCATAAATGATAAATCACGTGCTTTCTTATCCGCGTTACTCTTCTGTCTGGACAGTGCTGTACGAAGTCACTCCTGAATCAACTTTACCTTTTCCAAGGCATCCTTCACCAAATCAGTACCATATAACTTAGCCTTACTGGGCTCAAACCATCCGATAGGCGAACGAGATCGATGACCATATAAAGCCTCAAATGGAGCCATCTCGATACTGGATTGGTAACTGTTATTATAAGCAAACTCGGCCAAAGGCAGGAAACAATCCCGCTGACCCCCAAAGTCAATCACACATGCCCTGAGCATATCCTCCAAAATCTGAACTGTCCTCTCTGACTGCCTGTCGGTCTATAGATGAAAGGTTGTACTGAGCTCTACAGGGTCCCTAATTCACTCTGTACTTCTCTCCAGAAATATGAAGTAAACTGAGGGCCTCTATCTGATATGATAGAAATTGGCAAACCGTGCAACCGAACTATCTCCTGAATATAATTCTGGGCCAACCTCTCTGAAATATACGTAGTCACAACAGGAATATAATGTGCCGACTTGGTCAATCTGTCAACAATCACCCAAACTGCATCAAACTTCCTCAAGGTCCGCGTCAACCCAACTATAAAGTCCATAGTAATTCGTTCCAATTTTCACTCTGATATAATCATCTGCTGAAGTAGGCCACCTGGCCTCTGGTGCTCATATTTAACTTGCTGACAATTTAGATGCCTAGCTACATACTCAACTATGTCCTTTTTCATTCATTGCAACTAACAATGCTGCCTCAAGTCACGTTACATCTTCGTAGCACCTGGATGAATAGAATACCAAGAACTATGTGCCTGCTTCAGGATCTTTTTCCTCAGTTCACCCACATTAGGAATATACAGACGATCCTGGAGTCGCAGGACACCATCCGCACCAATAGTAACTTCATTGGCACCACATCATAGTATTGTTTCTTGAAGAACCATTAAGTGTGGATCATCATACTGGCGAGCCTTGATCTGCTCAAATAGTGAAGACTCAGCTACGATACATGAAAGAACTCGACTAGGCTCTAAAATATCCAGCTGCACGAGTCTGTTGGCCAAGGACTGGATATCCTAAGCTAATGGCCTCTCTTTTGTTGAAATGAAAGCCAAACTACCCATACTCTCCGCCTTTCTACTCAAGGCATATTCAACCACATTTGCTTTACCCTGATGATATAAGATAGTAATATCATAATATTTCAGTAATTCCAGCCATCTGCGTTGCCTCAAATTTAGGTCCCTCTACTTGAACAAATGCAGTAAACTGCGATGATCAGTATAAACTTCACAGGACACCCCATAAAGATAATGCCTCCAAATCTTAAAAGCATGAACAATTGCAGCTAACTTCAAATCATGTACTGGATAATTCTTCTCGTGGGGCTTCAGCTGACGTGAAGAATATACAATAACTCAACTTTCCTGCATTAATACACAACCCAAACCAACAAGTGAAGCATCACAATACACTGTATACATCCCCGAACCGGAAGGCAACACACTGGTGTTGTAGTCAATGTTGTCTTGAGCTTCTGAAAGCTCACCTCACAATCATCGGGCCATCGGAACGGAGCACGCTTCTGGGTTAAATTGGTCAAAGGCGCTGCAATATATGAAAAAGCTTCCACGAATCGACGATAATAATCTGCTAAACGTAGAAAATTCCAGATTTCAGTCGCCGAAGTGGGACGATGCCAATTCTGAACTGCCTCAATCTTTTTGGGATCAACCTTAATACCCTCACACGATACAATATGCCCCAAAAATTCTATAGACTCTAGCCAGAACTCACATTTGGAGAACTTAGCATATAGCTTTTGTTTCCGCAATGTCTGAAGCACTACTCTCATATGCTGCTCGTGCTCCTCCTTACTGCGCGAGTAGATCAAAATGTCATCAATGAAGACAATGATAAATTAATTAATATATGGCCTAAATACCCTGTTCATCAAATCCATAAACGTTGTCGGGGCATTAGTTAAACCGAAAGACATTACCAGAAACTCATAATGACCATATATAGTACGAAAAGCAGTTTTCAGAACATCCGAATTTCGAATCTTCAACTGATGATACCCCGATCTCAAGTCGATCTTAAAGAACACCCTAGCACCCTGCAACTTGTCAAATAAGTCATCAATATGCGGCAACGGGTACTTGTTCTGAATAGTAACTTTGTTAAATTGGAGATAATTAATACACATTCGCATTGTGCCATCCTTCTTCTTCACAAATAATACTGGTGCACCCCAAGGTGATACACTCGGTCTGACGAACCCTTTGGCTAGTAACTCTTCAAGATGTTCTTTCAACTCTTTCAATTCTTTCGGAGCCATGCGATACGGTGGAATAGATATAGGCTGAGTATGTGGAGCCAATTCAATATAGAAATCAATATCACGATCAGGTGGCATACTTGGAAGATCTGAAGGAAATACATCGGAAAAATCCCGAACTACATGCACTGAATCAATAGCCGGAGTCTCTGCAGTGGTATCCCGAACATAAGCTTGATAAGCTAAACAACCATTCTCAACCATGTGTTGAGCCTTTATAAAATAAATAACCCGATTAAATGAACTAACCGACGAAACCTTCCACTATAGCCTAGGCAAAGATGGAATAGCCAAGGTAACAATTGTTTCATGACAATCTAGAATAGAATGATATGGAGATAGCCAGTCCATACCCAGAATAATTTCAAAATCGGTCATCTCGAGCAATAAGAGATCTGCTCTAGTTTCATAACCACATAATGTAATAATATAAGACTGGTAGATCCGGTTCACAATAGCAGAATCGCCTACATGAGTGGACACATAAACATGAGTGCTCAAGGACTCACGAGAAACACCCAGGAATGGAGCAAATAGAGATGAAATATATGAATACGTGGATCCTGGATCAACTAATACTGAGGAATCCTTGCCGCAAACAAAAATAATAACTGTAATCACAACATCTGAGGCCTCTGCATCTGGTCTAGCCGGAAAAGCATAGAACCGAGCTGGAGCGCCAACTAGCTGGCCTCCGCCTGGCTAACCTCTACCTCTAGGACGACCCCTACCCACCTGTCCTCCACCTCTTGGTTGTCGGACTACTGGTGGAGCAACTGGTCCTGTAAGCATAGGCTGCTGACCCTGTTGTACTGGTCTACCCCGAAGCCTGGGGCAAAATCTCCTCATGTGACTAGGATCCCCGTACTCGTAGCAACTGTTCGGTATGATGCGCTGTTGACTAAGAGTCTGGCCTTGGGGACCTGAATACCCATTGGAAGAACCCTGAATAGCTGGTGGGAGGTAAGAACTCTCTGGTATAGCACTGAGATAAGGTCGCACTAAAGAACCTCGAGGAGGTGGTGGTGCTAGATATGGGGGCCTACTGGACTGCACCCTCATTAACTGACCTCTGCCCCCCAGACGGAGCACATCTGAACTGTCCAGAGTACCTAAACCACTTATCTCTCATAACCTGGTCTCGGCTCCGCTGACGCATATCCTCAATCCTCCGGGCTATCTCCACAACTAGCTCATAAGAAGTACTCTCATCTCCACCTCTCGAGCCATAGTGGCCTGCATACCAGTATGTAAGCCAGCTACAAACCTCCGCACTCTCTCCGCCTCAGTAGGGAGTATCATAAGTGCATGGCGAGATAATTCATAGAACCTCGCCTCATAATCGGTCACTGACATCTGACCCTGCTGGAGCTGCTCAAACTAAAATCGCAACTCTTCCCTTTAGGAGGGTGGAAAATACCTGTCCAGGAAGATACGGGTGAACCTGTCCCAAGTCATGGAAGGCGAATCTGCTGGTCTTCCAAGAACATAAGACTGCCACCATCTACGGGCTCTGCCCTCTAGCTGAAAGTAGCAAAGTCTACCCCGTGAGACTCCAATACCCTCATGTTGTGCACTCTGTCCGTGCAATGATCAATGAAGTCCTGGGTATCCTCATGTCGCTTACCCCCAAAGACAGAAGGATGTAGTCTAGTCCATCTATCCAATAGTTTCTGAGGATCAGTGGCTACAACTAGCCTAGGATCAGGTGTAGCTGCTACCACTGGCTGGGTTCCACGCACGGGTAGTGCACCCTGGGTCTGATATACAACAGTTGTCTGTCCAAGAGCCTGCGCGGTAGGGGTCTGTGCTCCCCCGCCCGCCTGGGATGTCGCTGGGTCTGCCGAAAATAAACCGGCCTGAGTTATATTGTCCATGAACCGCAGCATACGACCCATGACATCCTGAACTCCTGGTGCATATATGAAATCCACCGGAGGTGGCTCTGCCACAGGCACCTCACCCTGTTCCTCAATAATGGGATTCTTTGTTGGACCCACTGGCGGCATAACTGGAACAATCCTGGGATGTCCTCTCCCTCTACCATGGGCTGGAGCCCTCCCTCGGCCTCTGCCTCGGCCTCTAGCAACTAGGGGAGTAGCTCTTCCCTGGTCTAGAACCTCATTCGAGCGCGTTCTCACCATCTGTGAGAGAATAAGAGTAGGATATTTAGTACTACATTAATTACACGATGGAATATGAAGAAAGATAGTTTCCTAACACCCTATAGCCTCTCGAAGTTAAGTACAGACGTCTCCGTACCGATCCGCAAGACTCTATTAGGTCTGCTCGTAACTTGTGAGACCTATGTAAACCTAGTGCTCTAATACCATGTTGTCACGACCCAATTTCTCCTAAAGGCTGTGATGGCGCCCAACACTACAGCTAGGCAAGACAACTAGTAAATTTAACATATATTGACTAAACTTTTAAATCCAAGAAAAATAATAAAACATAAAATTCTACAAATGTGTGTGCCAAGACCCGGTGTCACAAGTGTATGAGAATCTAGTAGATTATACAAAACTCCAAATTATTGTCTGAATGAAAATGGACAGAATGAAAAATACAGGGAGAGTCGCTGGTAGCTACAGAACGGGTCAAAAAGGCAACTCACCTCTATGCCTCCGGATAACGAGGATGTGCGATGATAGGTCCTCCACAAGTACCTGTCTCAGATCCTGCACAAAAAGTGCAACAAGTGTAGTATGAGTTCGTACACAACGTGTACCCAGTAAGTATCAAGCCTAATCTCAAAGTGGTAGAGACGAGATGACCGACTTTGACACTCACTATGGGTCAATAATAATAATTGAAGTACAACTAGAGTATCTGAATCAGCATGATTCACAAAATTTACAATAATGTATTTAACCAGCAGAAATAATCAAATTCGTTCAAATGCAACAATTCTCAATATATTAATTAAATTTCTTTAATTTAAATAATTTTTAATTTATCAGTTAATCTCATTTACAGGAATAACAATTAATTCCTTAACAAGCAGGATTAATAATTCATTAAATTCCAAGGATTCTCCAATTTATCAATTAGCTTCGCAAGATGAAATAAACTATTAAAGTATCGTGTAATTATTATTATTAAGCATAATTTCTACTGAGGACGTACGACCCGAACCAGAGTGTCGTGTACACTGCCGAGGGACATGCAACATGATCCATAGATGCATCTATCCTGCCGAGGCGTTCAGCCCGCTCCACAAGAAAGGAGGACATTTTCTTATGTACCTCCAGAAGGAGAGTATATTTATTATAAGATAAATTCGGGAGGAAGAACAATTTCTGTTAACAATTAATTAATTTAAACAGAAAATCAAGCATATGAGATTTCCATCCTTAAATATTTTTATCTAACAATTTAAAATATATTCATATATATCAATTAATATTAATTAAACAAAGAATACAATTTACATAAGTAATTCATGCTTTGAGTCCTAAACTACCCGGACTTTAGCATTTATAGTAGCTACACACGGACACTCATCACCTCGTGAGTACGTAGCCCCCACAATTAGAAATAATTATTTAATTTAATCACCTATGAGGTAATGTTCCCCTCACAAGATTAGACAAGAGACTTACTTTGTCTCAAAGTCCACCTTCCGATTATAGCGTCGCGTAAGTTCTCGATTCGACGCCGAAAAGTCCGAAGCTATGCAAATATTATACAAAATAATTAATATATGTTCAGTAATTCAAAATTCATCTATTCAATAAATTACCCTATCCAAAATGGTAAAATTCCTAAAATTCACCCCCAGACCCACGTACTCGGATTCTGCAAATATTCAGATGAAAACGTTACCCATAATCTCAAGAACTTAAATATATAATTTTTATCCAATTCAATAATCATTTTCGTGGTTAAAATCTCATTTTAATAAAAATCTAGGTTTTTCACCTAAACCTTTGGTTTCTAAGATTTACTAGTTGTAATCTACCCATAATCTATGTATTTAATTCAAGGGGTGTAGAATTAACTTACCTTCAAATTGCTAGTTGAAACCCCCCTCTCAAAAGCTATGAAATCGCCCAAATGTGGAGAGAAAACGGGCAAAAATTGTGGATTCCCGTTCTTTTAAGCTTTCTGCCAAACATGCCTTTCGTACCTGCAGAGGTTGGAACGCAGCTGCAGAAAATTCTCGCAGGTGCGAGTTCCACTCGCCTGACCAATCCTCACATCTGCGCGTCTAGCCTCTCAGCTGCGCATTTGTAGGTGCGTCCAATATTCCGCACCTACGATGGCAGGCCTCCCATTCCTTTTCGGCTTCTGCGAAGAAATCTCGCATCTGCGAGTGTCGCTCCTGCGAGCTTCTGTCGCATCTGCGAATGTGACACCTGCGACTGGCCAAGCGCAGGTGCGATTCTAACAGTAACTGGTTCGAGCCTCGTCTGATTGACACTCGGGGGCCCCGGGACTCGGCCCGAACATACCAACAAGTTTGAAATCATAAAACAGACTCGCTTAAATTCTCAGAATGCGTAAAACAATATCAAATCTAAGAATCATACCCTAAACCAAATTGATTCAAACTTAAGAATTTTAAGTTCTTCAATTTACTTCCAATGCGCCGAAATATACTTAAACTACTCGGAATGACACGAAATTTTGCGTGCTAATCTTAAATCACTATACGGAACTATTCCCAAACACGGAATTCCAAACGGACTTCAATTACTAAAAAACCTACTGCAAACCAAATCTAATGAATTGTAAATCTTCAATTAGTTAATATTTGCTATTAAGCGTCGAAACGCTCTCGGGTTATCCAAATCCCGATTGAGAGATACGCCCAAGTCCAAAATCATCATACGAACCTATTGGAACAGTCAAATCTTGATTCTGGGGTCGTTTTGTCAAAATGTTGACCAAAGTCAAACTTGGCCATTTAAAGCCATCTTAAGGAACCAAGTGTTTCGATTTCAACCCAAACACTTCCAAATCCCGAACCAACCATCCCCGCGAGTCATAAATTAATAAAAGCATATTCGGAGAGTTTTATTTTAGGGAACGAGTTTCTAAAAGTTAAAATGACTGGTTGGGTCATTACAAAATCGCTCCAAGGCCGGCTCTCATGGAAGAAATGAAATGCAAATGAGCCAAATCCACGTACTTAAATAAGTCTCTGCCCAACAATCATCGCACATGTGGTCACTTGATCGCTTTTGCGGTTCTGCAGGTGTGGCCAGAAACTCCACTTCTGCGGTTCCCTTTAGGCCTCTCCTCCTTTTCTACTGCGGGCAGGCTTTCGCACCTACGCCCGTTCCTCCGCTTCTGTGAAACTGCCTCCCCTTCCCCTATTTTGCTTATGCGTCCAATAGCCCGTACCTGCGGGCTTGTAGGTGCGGTGGATTCTTTCACGCTTGGGAATCCAGCCAACCTCACTCCCCCTCCGCTTCTGCGATTTATTTGGCCGCTTCTGCGAGCTCGCACCTACGGCCTTTTCCATGCAGGTGCGATTGCACTAGAATTCAGCTGCCTCAGCAATTCTTCCAAGCCCAAACTCGATCCGTTCCCAATCAGATTCGCACCCGACGCCCTCGGGACCCCGTCCAAGCATACTAACACATCCATAAACATGATACGGAGTTAGTAAAAGCCTCAAACCACGTCAAACTTCAAACTTCGCCGAATGCATGTGAATCACACAAACTTTTCGGAATGATGCCAAACTTTACGCACCAGTCATAAATCACACTACGAACCTATTCCAATGCTTGGAACCTCAAACGGACATCGATAACACCAAAGTTCACTTAAAATCAAAATTAAAAAATTCTTAAACTTTCAAATTATTAACTTTCCATAATAAGCACCGAAATGCTTTCGGACCACCCGATACTCAACCCGAACATACGCCCAAGTCCGAAATCATCATACAAACCTATTGGAACCTTCAAATCCTGATTCCGAGGTCGTTTACTCAAAAGTCAAATCTTAGTCAACTCTTCAAACTTAAAGCTTCCTAATTTAGAATTTTCTTTCCAAATTAACTCCGAACTTCCCGAAATTCAATTCCGACCACACGTCCATCATAAAACATGAAGTGGAGCTACATAAGGCCCCAAACCGTCGAACGATGCGCTAGAGCTCAAAACGACCGATTGGGTCATTACATTCTCCCCTACTTAAGCATACGTTCGTCCTTGAACTTGCTGAGGACTACTCCGGAGTTGTCCAAAATCACTGTTTAACACTTTGTGCACCTACGTTCTTCCCTTTCATTTAGTCAATAAGCCTTAGAACCAAATTTCAACCTACAACGTTTTCCACAAGACTTGATTCTAACATACGAACACTGTATCAATAACCACACACTGTACCAAAACATGATCATGCACCTATGCTGAAATCACACCATGCACCACATAGGTCGGTTTCCCATAATAACATCCTTCAACCACAATATCTGGAATTTCACGAATCTGATGCCCGCAATTCGCCTCATGACCCATACAAGTCATGTTCCAACTCTCAAAATTCTGCCACGATGACAGATCTGCAGAAACTAATAACCACCTGCCGAATCAACAAATCATGGAGTCTCTCCTCCTGACAAAGACCATTACCTCATTCTGAACTAAATAACGATATTTGCTCTTTAATATACCCTACATAACTCCGATCGCACTGATCCCAGACCCAATAACCTCATCTCACCCAGTACAAGCTGCTCATGCAATTAGCCATCTCGAACACTGCCAACAATCTCATGTGATGCCCATAATGCACCAACAAGCTACAAACTCGAATGTGATACATAAGGAAAAACGAACTTTGGAAAAGGACTACCCAGGCCGCGTAATGAATTAAATGGCCGCATAGATGCTGTGAACCTACATAAGGGATGAAAAACATGGCACACAAAATAAGTGTAAGGAACTATGTTCAACATCTCACTGTTGCGGCATGCAACCCGATCCAAACATGACAATGTTGCGGCGTGCAACACTATCCACACAACATGCCCGTGGCGGCATGCCACCCAATCCACACAACATGCCCGTGGCGGCATGCCACCCGATCCAAATAATATACCCATGGTGGCGTGCCACCCGATCACCACATAACAATCAAGAAGAAAAGACACATCAAGCCGTAACGCTTATACTTATGAAATGCCCGAATATCGACCACAAGCACAACTAAGGTGCGATATATGACTTGCATCTCGAGAGCCATCCTGCTCATATAACACCACAAGCTACACGGGACCTCAACACATGTGCGAATAATCATGTCGTCTCACAACCCACATGGAATAATAGAGATAACACGGAATAGCTGACGACGAGAATAACATCCAATGCCTAACGACTCCTCCATAAGCAATGCTATGACAAATGAACACATCCGACCCGGCGTAGAGCACCCATTTACATTTGACCCACCAACGGACCTCAAACCGATTGTAATCACACCATACTGGGTTAATAACCTTCCAAGGATCCACAATGGACCTATTCATCACACATAAGAATGATCGCCAAATCTGGAACAAACTCAAACAGTCCACCACCCAAGGAATAGAATGCCTGCCCGACATAAACTCTGACATTAGCGCTAGTACAAGAATCTCCATACTTGGTTCCAATTATAATCATCAAGTGACTAACAAGTCACACTTACACAAATTTACCCGTTAGATACGCTCCTATAACCTTCCGCACCAGGTGCCAAAGTCTGCACATCCATACTACCAACCGTAAAAATTCCATAAGGCAAATCAATACACAAAGCCTCCTACACAGGACACTGTCCTCTGGTGGCACTAAAGAAAATGCCAGCTAACTCTGAATATCTAAATTCTCCCCTCCTGATCCGAGCCCGTGAAATTCTTGTCAACACCAAACGACAACCTTGATTCTCTACTTTCAAATTCTCATGCTGCTCACTGTACCTATCATGCCGCTACGCGAGAATACAAGAATTTATCATAACCACTTCCTTGGCTAGGAACCTTTAACTTAGCTCATTTCAGAAGAGCCAAGGCAATACGCAAATGAATTCCCAATCCGCAGAATATACAAACCTTAAGTCATAATCTAAACTGCCTTGACTCTTCCAGAATCCATTACATAACAAGACCATTTGAATCAAATACCTCCCAAATCAATCATGTTATGGTGGTTGTCAAGCCCACACGTACAACCACAAATCACATGTACAACTTCACAAGGTGAAGGAACTGATCATTGCCACAATCATGCTGATTCAACTATTACTAACCGACCCAAATCCTTCCAATTTACTCTCGACTTTCCTTAGACATAATAACATCTCCATTCAAAAAGATAATGAACCAAATCCGCACTTATCCCGAGTGACCCACATCATGAGACCACATCGTCTCAATACTCATACACTATCTCATACCCTCCTTGTGCGTACAATAACATCTCTAACTGATACACCTATTCTGCAAGACCTTCCGCGAATTTGGAACTATTTCTCCTTTTCGTCCAATACTGCACCGCATACCCGATGATAACATAGAACACTCCAAGTCCCGTACATAATCCACTACAAAAGCTTGATCCTTAACCACACAATGGATGCGAAATCCTTAGGCATTGCACTTTAATTCTTGAACCCACTGGGACAGTTGTTGAGACTCACCCACTCTGACCTGCTCCCGAATATAATCAAACTCATACTATGCTAGCACATGAACACCCTCGCAAAGAAGCAACCGGCTGAATTATTTTCCTTGTATATCACATCCACAAGTTGCATAAACTCTAAGTCTTCCCAAAACCTGCACCTGAACCGATAAGGCAAAGTATAACACACATTCATTGAGTTCTTTGCTCGAATTACTTCTGATGTTTGCTTTTCTTAGTCACAATTGATCTACTAATGCACCGATAATCAAAAACCACACAACCAGACAACCACGCTAACCAATCGTAGATGGTGAGATCCCCCACTTAGCTTTAATCTACAATTACATAAATCTAGAACCCACAAAGATTCCTCTTTCTCAATCACTGTGATCTCTCACCTTAACCCGCCAAATTTCTCGAAATCTTTTGTTAAGCTTTTCATAAAACATTCTGAATTATCAGCCACAATCGCACACTCGATCTCCTGTCGGGTAGTAATCTGACCGCGATATCAAAAAGTTCACTTCCGGTCAAACTTCTCAAAAACTTTCAAATTTCTACCTTTCGCCAAATGGTGCCAAAATTACCTACGGACCTCGGAATTAACTTCCAGATGCTCTCCCAATACCAGAATTACCATACGGAGCTATTCCCAGACTCAAAATCGCATACGGACATCGATAACATTGAATTGCACCACAACCCAAATTTATGAAATCCTTCCAAAATTCCAACTTCCACAATAGGCGCTGAAACGCTCTCGGGTCATCCAAAACTTGATCCGGACATACGCCCAAGTCCAAATTCATCATACAAACCTGTTGGAACCTTCAAATCCTGATTCTGAGATCGCTTAGTTAAAAGTCAAAGTTTGGTCAACTCTTCCAACTTAAAGCTTAAAAATTTAGAATTTTCTTTCCAACTCAACTTCAAACTTCCCGAAATTCAATTTCGACCATGCGTACAAGTCATAATACCTGAAGTGAAGCTACTCAAGGCTTCGGACCGCCGAATGACGCACCGGGGCTTAAAACGACCGGTCGGGTCGTTACATAAAATCTCAAAAACAACAAGGATGGGAAAATAACTCAACATAGGACAACGCCTTCTTTAATCCAAATTTTTAGATAAATATATAAATGCCTCAATTTAAATTTATTTAATTAATTATTTGTAGATGGAAAATCCATAATGTGATTATTTCCAAGAAATATCAAATCTACAAAAATACGGAATTCACATAAAAATCCAAGTGAAAATCACACCAAATTATCATATAAAATACAAACTAGACATACAAGGAATGAGGCCTGACAAATCAAGGATTTACTAAGTTCTAACAATTTTCCAATTTAATACATAAGGGTGTCTACGAATGTCAACTGATATAATTTGCACATACAAACTAAGTACATACTCGTCAACCCGCGTACATGATTTTCAATCACACAATTTCCAAATAAGACTCAATGCCTAATGAGTAATTTCTCCACTCAAGGTTAGGCAGGATACCTACCTCGATGAAACTAAATCGATACTTTAAATGATCTTCGCGAGTGAATCCACCTCCGGACTGTTCAAATCTGAAATTCTCCCTTTCATAATACTACGATGGTCCACCACACTAAATAAATTTCAATCTACAACAATGCTACACAATTGCGCCAATATTAGCAAGATTTCTATACTTTAAGTCATTTAGATATTTTATCAAACATCTTATGTGCATATTTTTCTATAACCTCCTTCAATGGAATTTCTTCACCTAACAATCACCTTCCACACAAATGATTGATCTCACAATCGTTTCTAGGTCATCTACAACTTCCCTTGGTACATGCATGCCCAACAATTCACTCCCAACCCACAAATCTTATTACTTAATTTATTGTACAATCAATACAATACCAACACACCTAGGTTGGACACTTATTGCTTCCAATCACCATCTCATAAGTCCTAACACATATTTCGTATATAAATAATCACCATGATTTAGTTAGAGGTAGTAGACATACCTATTGTAGACCAAAGTTTGAAAGACAACTTTTGGGGTGTTCTTGAGATTTTGAAAAAATCCTATGGAATCCAATCAAAACCTTGTTGTAACTAGTGATTGAGAAGTGAAATAATCATAAAAACACACTTACAAACTCACCTTAGATGTGTATTGGAAGCCTTGGCTGGATGGGTGATGGAGAGAAAGCCCTAGTCTTGAAGAAATGACTTAGCCCCTATCTCTACCCTTCCTTGGCATTATTTAATAGGATCCTATATGTGCGGCCACGCACCTGGGCAAGTGGCCATGCATCTGGCCGCGCACACAAGGCAGAAACTCTCAAATATGTGCGGCTGCGCATCTGGGAGCGCATATGCCACAAGTCCAGTAAAATATCCATAACTTTCTGTATGCATATCCAAATGACGAACGGTCTGATGCTTTGGAAATTAGAATCAAAGTTATTTAATTTGATAGTATATAACCACCCAAGTCTTTATATTGTGCTAGTGACATTCGTTTGAAATCGTACCATATGCGAATTTATTTGAAACTTCAGCACATTGCATAGCTCTCAACTTGTCTTAGTTCTAGGGATCTCCTTATACCCTAACAACATCCAATACACCTCCTACACTTTAAATCATGATAATCTAAGTTGTTTCAGTCCTCAACCTCTCGTGGAGAGGCAAGACGACACTTAAGCGACTTGTGAGCGTGCTTATGGCCGCAGACTAATAGGAAATTCGAGGGGCCTCACATCCTCCAACAACTGTAACGACCCGGCCGGTCGTTTTGAGTCTTATAACCCTGTTCCTCCCATTTACTGCTCAATTTATTCTTTACAGTTCTTTTATGACTTATCGGGTTAGTTGGTTCGGGTCCGGAAGGAATTCGGAGTGAAATGAGACACATAGTCTCATAATTAAAAATTTAAGTTAGAAAAGTTAACTTATGTGTAAACGACCTTGGATTTAAATTTTGATAATTCCAATAGCTCTGTATGATGATTTTTGATTTAGGAGCATGTCCGAAAAAATATTTGGAAGTTCGTAGTTAAATTAGGCTTGAAATGGCTAAAATAGGAATTTAAGTTTGGAAGTTTGACTAGGGAGTTGACTTTTTGATATCGGAGTTGGAATCCAGTTAAATTTTTTTTTATAGTTCTGTTATGTTATTTATGACTTTTGTGGAAAATTTGAGGTCAATCGGACTTGATTTGATAGGTTTCGGCATCGAATGTAGAAGTTGAAAATTCTTAAATTTCATTAAGCTTGAATTGGATGGTGATTCATGGTTTTAGCGTCGTTTTATGTTATTTGAGGTTTCAAATAAGTCCGTATGATATTTTAGGACTTGTTGGTGTATTTGGTTGAGGTCTCGAGGGCCTCGGGTGAGTTTCGGATGGTTAACGGATCAAAAGTTGGACTAAAATAACTGTTGCAATTTTTCTTCTGCTGGAAATTTGGAGAGCCCAGAAATCGAGCCCAGGATCGAGGGCCATGATCGAAGGCCATGATTGAGGGCCATGATCGAAGGCCAGGATCGAGGGCCAGGATCGAGGGCCAGGATCGAAGGCCAGGATCGAGGGCCAGGATCGAGGCCCAGGATCGAGGGTCATAATCGAAGCCATGATCGAGGCCCATGATTGAGGACCATGATCGAGGGCCATGAACGAGGCAGGACCGAGGGCTGCTGGACAATATTATAAAGCAGAGGACTTCGTCCCATTCGCCAGTTTTGACAAATGTGAGCTTGAGGAGAGGCGGGTTTTGATAGATTTTTAAGGAAAAACATTGGGGTAAGTGACTCTAACTCGGATTTGATCAATATAAACAAATATATCATTGTTTTTACCATTTAATTAGTGTTTTGAGATTGATATTTTGGAAACTTTTAGAAATCTCATAGAAATGAATTTTTGAGATTTCGGAGTCGAATTTGAGTGAAACTAGTATGGTTGGACTCGTAATTGAATGGGTTGTTGGATTTTGTAATTTTTGTCAGGTTCAGAGATGTGGACCCCATGGCGATGTTTGAGCTAAATTTCAGTTTTCTATGGAAAATTAGCATTTTACTATGGAACTAATTCCAATAAATTTTATTGATTGAATCGAATTATTTATGGCTAGATTCGAGGCGTTTGGAGGCCAATGCACGAGGCAAAGGCTTAGCGAAATAAGAATTGCACGGTTTGAAGTAAGTGACAGTTTTAAATCTGGTCCTGAGGATACAAAACCCCGGATTTTTGTGTCATATATTATTTTGGAGATGACGCACATGCTAGGTGACGGGCATGTGGGCGTGCACCGAGGGGATTGTGACTTGGTCCGTCCCGTGAAACTGTAAAGTTGAATAACTTGTTGTTAGCTATATTCTCTCTATGTGTTAAAGAAATTTGACTGTAAATCATGCTTAGGCTATGTGATAGTACTGTTGGGACCCACAGAGGTCACGTACTTGTTGAATTATTTGATAATTGTTGTCTTGTACTCAGTCATGATATTATCTACGTATCATACCTCAGTCTTTCTTGATTTTTGTTGATACACTATGTTATCTTTGTTTGGGCTGATCTTTGTGATTGACGAGAGCTCGAGAGACTAGATAGGTTGATGACTGAGTGAGGCCGAGGGCCTATCGGTGAGGTATGGATATTATAGCACGTGAGTTGTCCGTGCGAGATATTATAGCACGTGAGTTGTCTGTGTAGGATATTATAGCACGTGAGTTGTTCGTGCAGCACGTGACTTGTCCGTGCGAATTATAGCGTTTAGGCTGTAGGAGCCCCTCCGGAGTCTGTACACTCCTAGTGGGCGCGGATACCCATTGAGTGTGAGTGCTGAGGGCTAGGAGCCTAGTGAGTGATTGTTGTCCTGAGAGGCTGTACATGCTTTTTATTTGTTGTTGCACTTAGTTGCTATCTGTCACTGTTGTAAAATTTTCTGAAAGATTTTATATCCGTATTACATGAACTTGAACTGTATAAAACTGATTTGACTTAAACTGCTGGATTTGAAAGCTTGTCTATTCTTTGCTGGAATTACTAGAAATGAACTATAATTATGTAGCTCGTCACTATCTTCAATTCCTTATTTATTATTGTTACTTGCTGAGTTTGGTTGTACTCATACTACACCCTGCATTTCGTGTGCAGATCCAGGTATTCCCGAACATAGCGGGTGTTGATTCTTTTGCGCAGTTGATTTTCTGGAGATTTTGAGGTAGCTGCCGTGTTTCTCAAACCTTGTC
This sequence comes from Nicotiana otophora, assembly GCA_000715115.1. Classification (NCBI taxonomy): domain Eukaryota; kingdom Viridiplantae; phylum Streptophyta; class Magnoliopsida; order Solanales; family Solanaceae; genus Nicotiana; species Nicotiana otophora. The sequence continues at coordinate 48,407 of AWOL01S0025540.1, forward strand.
TCTTCTTCCCTATCTCCTTGTTTACTGTATTTGGTCTTAGACTATTATAGACCGTATGTTTCCGACTTTTATTCATACTAGATGCTCATGTACTCAGTGACACCAAGTTTTGGGAGTATTTGTATTTGTACTTGTGAGATTTTTTCCGCTAAATTTAATCATTTTGTTCTCAAATTTAAAACATATTGGGACTTGTGTGAAAAATTTGACTTCATTCCGGGTTGATTTGATATGTTTCGGTGCGCGTTTTGGAAGTTAAAAGCTCAAAGTTTATTTAAGTTTGAAATGAGGAGCGATTGGTAGTTTCGATATTGTTATGTTTGATTTGAGGCCTCAAGTAGGTACGTGTTATGTTATAGGACTAGTTGGTATATTTAGACGGGATTTCGAGTGGCTCGGAAGAGTTTCGGACGAGGTTCAGATCGTTTAGATCATTTTTGGCTAAAGCTACTGGTGGCAGGATCTGGTGTGAACGCACTTATGGCTGGTTTACGCAGGTGCGATGGTCGCAGAAGCAACAAAGGAGTCTCATAAGCGAGGTGAGAGTTGGGTGAGGAAGATCGCAAATGCGGATCTTGAGGCGCATCTGCGGTCGCGGAGAAGTGATATCCATGGGCGCAGAAGCGAGAATGAGCACAGAAGCGGGATTGAGCACCGCACCTGTGTGTGCAAAGAAGCGGGGAAAGTCTCGCAGGTGCGGAAGGCTGGTCTTCAGAGAGACTTCGCAGAAGCAAAATTGTTCCGTAGAAGCAGAGGTCGCAGATGCGACAATGTGAACACATATGTGGAATTTGCTGGGCAAGAGCTATAAAATCGAGGTTTTTGGTTCGTTTATTATATTTTGAGATTTGAGGCTCGAATTGAGGTGCGGTTTGAAGCAATTTTCATCATGTGGATTGGGGGTAAGTCTTCTGCACTCGGTTTTGATCATATTTTGTGAATCTATCTTCATTTTTGGCAATTGGTTAATGAATTCAAAAGAGAAAATTGGGGGGTTTTGTCTAAGATTTTATAAAGAGAACTTTCAAGTTTTGAACATCGATTCGGAGTCGAATTTAAGTGAAACTAATATGGTTTGACTCGTAATTAAATGGGTTGTCAGATTTTGTGAGTTTTATCAGGTTCCGATTTGCGAGCCCAGGTTTGACCTTTTAGTTGACTTTGGGGTTTTGAATAAAGATTCAACTTTTACATGTTGAATTAATTGCTTAATTTGAAATTTATACTCAGTCAGAGCTATTATTTATATATCATATCTCAGTCTCTATTGTTCTTTAGTTATACATCATATCATCACTGTTTGGGCTGAATATCATGATTTTTGTGAGCCCGAAAGACTAAAGAAATTGATGACTGAGTGAGATCGAGGGCCTGATTATGAGGATATTCATGGGATATGGCTGCATGCCGCGGCATGTTTATTTGATTCATGTAATGATTGGCTTATTATTGCGCTTGGGCTGGAATTGGACCTCCGAAGTCTGCACATCCACAGTGAGCGCAGGTACCTACTGAGTGCAAGTGGAGTGCGAGTGCGAGTGCCGAGAGCGAGTGCCGAGTGATTGGGAGGACTGGGTGACTGTGATGACTGAGTAACTGTGAGGACTGAGTAAATTAATACTTTCAGAGTATGGATATGGTTTATTCACTATGTTGTATTGCATTCGACACGCACACCTGACATACATGCATATAGATGCATTTTCCTCATGTTGTACAGTATCACGTCATTTATGACTTCTCATTCACATTGACATGGGCATAGAGATATACTTTCCTCATGCCATTTGATAATAAAACATTTACATGTTGAAATGTTTTGGAAAAAAAATCACGGTTTTACAAATTTACTCATATTTTGGTGCTTTCGGTAAAAGATTTGGGTTTTACTGTTTTATTTGAAAAACATGCCTATTTTCCGCAATTGTGAACGAGTTGAGCACCACACCTCTGGGTTATTTTCTTGCACTATTTTTATTATAATTGTTATGAACTGTTGTTGGTTATTGGAGTTGGACTCTGACCCTTGTCCCAGCTCGTCACTACTTTCAACCTAAAGTTAGGTTTGTTACTTATTGAGTACATTGGGTCGGTTGTACTCATACTACACATCTGCACCTTACGTGCAGATGTTGGATGTTGATGTTGCTACGTACAGTGGGAGCTGGATCTGAAGATGTACCCGCATTCCAGTTATGGCTATCACTTGTCCTTGGTAGCATTAGATTCGAATTCTATTCATTTACTTTTCAAACAAATGTTGTAATTATTTCAGTTTAGTCTAGTAAAAAAATCTTAATCTTAGAAACTCATGATTTGTACTACCAGTCCTTGGGAAATTCTTGTATATAGCACTTGTATTATCATTTCTTCTCTTAATCAATCTCATTAAATTTGATAGTTGGTAATTTGCTTACTTAACGAGTTCGGTTAGGTACCATCATGACTAGTTGGATTTTTGGTCATGAAAAATTGGTATCAGAGCTCTAGGTTCACATGTTCTACAAGTCATGAGCAATTGTCTAGTAGAGTCTTGCGGATCGGTATAATGACGTCCATACCTATCTTCGAGAGGCTACATGGCATTTAGGATAAACTTCCCATCTTACTTTCCTTATAGTGCGACATTCATTCAGCTTGAGTCGTAACACTTTGAATCCCTTCCATGCATTCTGTGCGCATGTGAGTGTTCTGTATCGGCAGTGCATCGACTGCTTGTGATTCTATGGATGAGGTGCGAGATGTGATTTTGGTGTGCTGATGATGGGCCAGTCTGGAGGACTTGATATCCGGTTTTGACTATAGCTTGAACACGGGGATTTCGGTTGTGTGAGCACGTGCTTTTAGACTTATAATTCTGGTAGTGTCCCTATTAGTTGAATATGTGGCTCGATGAGTGGTTGGATGGCTATATGATGAGTATGATGTGACCGCGGGATGTGTTCAGATGGTTTGAATATGACGAGAAGAGTTTGATTAAGATGTAAAAAGGACTATTAGGTGCTTGATTTCTGTCTTGATGTGACGTATAGTCTCGAATTATGAGTGTATTGAAGGATTTTTCATGTTGCTTTTATGGAACGAATTCGATTATCATGTCTTATTGATGAGTTCAGACTCAGGAAGATTGAGTGATTGCATAGTAGTTGTGGCTGTGAAAGGGTATAAAGAGATGTCAATGTTAGGCTAAGCAGGTGGGTTATAACCTGCGAGGTAATCTACCGATGTGTGATTTTTATTGTGTTGTGTGGAGGCTTTCTTTTCTACCAGTGGGTTATATTTGTGCTAATTGAGTTTGGACCAGTTGTAATAGTTGACCTGACCGTCACGAGGATGAATGCGAGATTTGCAGATAATTTGAAGTATTATATGGTTTGTGTTACACGAGCTTATGAAGGAATGAGTTGAACTTCGGTGCGAAATTTTGGCAGTAATAGAGTACGGGTATTATGCGTTATCGAGTGTTTTGTTCTATAGCTTTGAGCCAAGTGGGGCAGTCTACTATCGACGATTTGGTTGCGTGGTTATGTGTTGTACTAGTTTCGATTTGAGGCATACTTGTGAATCGGATATGACTTGTAGAGATTAAGATAGAGGATGACTCGAGTAAAGGAATTTCTAGATACGGGTTATGTTACACTTTATGGGTATATGTGAATCATGGAATGACTGGGTTGTTATTACTGAATATGTGGTGCGCACGGTGTATAAATTTGCTCAGTTACGTTAAGGTAGGATTACTTCTTTGTGGTGGTGTTGTGCTAATTGAGCACAAGTCGTTCGATCCGTTTGGGTGGTGCAATTGGGATTCGAGCAGAGTGGATGACTCTTGAGAAGGGTCTAATGGGTTCAAGATTTATATGCAGCAATTGAGAATTTTCCGAACCTGTATATGGATAGCATCTGAGATTTTGCATTGGATGGTGTCAAGACTCGCGATATTTTTATATCATTATGGATTATACATTTCAGTATCAGGAAGGTGAAGGTAACAACTTTAGGTTCACAAAAGGTCCCTTCAGAGTGGGTGTCTCGGTTGTG